>JACCGJ010013704.1:0-16573 GCA_013407085.1 Atriophallophorus winterbourni | reverse complement strand
ATATATATATATATATATATTGCACAATCTGATACAGATATGGTGCCGTTCAACATAAACAATGAGATGTACAAAGCGATAAAGGGGGTACAATTCGGGTAGGAACAGTGAGAAAATAAACAGTGAGAGGGGAACAGTGGGTAATTTTTTTGTCCATTTACACATCATTTTTTGAATTTTTTTTTAATTTTTGATAAAGTTTTTGAACAGGAGAGAATGTCAGGGAGTAATAGAGATGATGCACTCTTTCCATTGATGTCGGTTCATTGCCATCGTTGCCAATGTGTCGAGCCATACACTCTCCCCTTCTCTTGCACCCCATCCAGGCAAGCGCTCTCGTCCAACCCTAGCTAGACCAGAAGTGAGCCTTTTCAAGCCACTCTTCCATGTTAGTGGCTGACCGCCAGCCACTTTTTTCCAGTCTGTACCAGCTGACGCATAAAGCGCTCGGCGTGGTAACCGTTCGGGTTTCATGCGCAGGACGTGCCCCAACCCGCGGAGGCGACGTCGGTTAATGGCTGTCTGAACACTAGTGCCGTTGCTTCCTAAGACGCGGCGCCTGACCTCAGAATTGCAAACGTGGTGTTGCCACCGTACGTGAGCAATCCTACGCAAACAACGTTGGTCGAAAACCTCAAGCCTCCTAACATCCTCTGAGCGAACTGTCCAACATTCACTCCCGTATAGCAATACTGTCCTTACCGAGGTGGAATATATCCGTCCTTTGATCCCCAAGCTTAAATCACGTCTCTTCCAGAGGCACTTAAGTTTAGCGAATGCCATTCTGGCTTTAGCAATTCTGGACGTCATTTCCTTCTCTATCCGACCCCCAGCAACCACCAGACTTCCTAGGTATTTGAACTGCTCAAAATGATCGAGAATCAGATCATTTATAGCAAAATTTGGCAGTTCACCAGACCAGTCCTGAAGGAGCACTTTACTCTTGCTTGGCGAGAAGAACAACCCGTACTTAGATGCCTCCATTGCCATCGTATCCAAAGCTTGTTGGATAAATGTTGGGTCTTCGCCCAATAAGGCAATATTATCAGCATAGTCCAGGTCCATAATCCGCTCACCTGGAAGGAGCTCAACGCCACCCGTGGAGAAACTACTGAGAGCACTCCGGAGGACGTCCTCGATGGCGAAATTGAACAAGAACGGGGAGATTGGACAGCCTTGTCTGACACCCGTTGTGGTGCTGAATGGCATTGACAGGCTATCGTACGCCCTTACCCTCCCTATCGAGTGTGCGTATAGGTCCTTTAGAATAGCGACGTACTTCGATGGGATTCCATTGCGAAGTAAGCAGTTCCATAGGGCGGATCTGTCAACCGAGTCAAAGGCGGCTCTGATATCAAGAAACACCACAATGGTAGGTCGCTGATACAGGTGACGGTGTTCTAGCAACTGTCGCAGAACGAAGATCTGGTCTATGCATCCGTGCCCTGGTCGGAAGCCAGCTTTCTCTTCACGAGAAGTGCCCTCACGAATCGGGGTAAGTCTGCGAAGGAGGATGGCGACCAGTATCTTAGCTACCACTGGAATAAGCGAAATTCCGCGATAGTTGCAGCATTCGTTCCGCGCTCCTTTTTTATGGACTGGTATTACTAGCGATTCACCCCAGGAGGCAGGTACCCTCTCATCCACCCAAACCTTTGAGAACAGCTCGCGCATTTCTGCTACGACTGCCTCGCCTCCTTCTTTGAAGAATACCGGGTGGAGCTCGTCGGGGCCCGGCGCCTTGTGTCGCTTTAGTAGTTGGATCTCTCTTCGTATTTCTTCGACACTGGGCGGGGCTAGCGAGACGGACCACTGCAAAGTGGATTGAGTGATGTCGGCGGTGTCTGAGGGACGGTGCTGATTAAACTGCTGAGAGAAATATTCTCTCCATCTTTCTAAACGTCTGTGAAGGCTCGTTGTGCGCGAGCCATCATCCTCGAGGATGGTTTCACTCAGACCTTGCGGCTTAGGGCCACAGACACGGATCAATTGGTAAAGTCTCCTCATGTTGTTCATGGCTGACGCTTTTTCCATCTCCGAGGCGCGTTCTTTCCACCAAGACTCACGGTCACGTCTCAAACTATCTTTGATTAGGAGTCTAAGACACTTCCGATCGTCCTCATACTCTAAACCACTCGGTATGGCACGGCGCTGTTCGAGTAGCATGAAGGACTCAGCAGAGACCCAGCGGCGTGACTGTTGACGAGTGACTTTGCAGCATTTCGTAGCAGAGTCATTGAGTGCTTGCTTAAAGTAGTGCCAATGACGATCCATTTCGACCGGCCGATCTTTGGAAAGGGAAACCGATAGGGTATCCCTAAATCTGGCTTTTGTCTCAGGCAGCGATAAAGCGTTTGTGTCTAGTTAGGGACGCTTTTGTTTGGGTTTGCCTCCGAATTGAAGGTTGATTGTTGCGCAAACTAAAGCGTGGTCAGAATCTACACTGGTGCTCCAGTATGATCTGCAGTTTTGATACTACCTCGCCACCTGTAGCTTATCGCGATGTGGTCAAGCTGCGCCCAAGTACGTTGTGATGGGGATCGCCAGGTAGCTAGTTGGCGCTTGGAATGTCTAAAATTTGTGAAGACGAGAAAGAGGCGGTGGTCGTCACAGAAGGACAACAATCTCTCTCCATTGTCTGTACGGTCATCTGACATTCCATACTTCCCTCCAAGGAAGCGCTCAGAGTGCGCTATACATCCAACTCGGGCATTGAGATCGCCGGCAAGCACTACTATATCGCCTCTGCGTGCTTTCGTTAACAGAGAACGAAGTTCTTCGTAGAATTCGTCCTTCACCTCATCTGCCTCACAGTTCGTGGGTGCGTAAGCCGAGATCACGAATAAGTTACGTCTCTCGTCGCTATGTTTGTTTACTCTGCTGTAACCCTGAAATCTCGCTGCGCACAGTCTGCTATTAACGGGTATCCAATCTATGAGGGAGGTTTCCGCTTTCTGGCTTAGAATAATCCCAACACCTGCTAGGCCGGCTGAGGAAGCAACTGGATCACTGGACACACGTAAGTAGAACCTGCTCCCACGAGGCATAGGAGAACTCAGTTGCAATACCGAATCCGTGTCGCGAAGACGGGTTTCCGATAGGCAACATATGTCGATACCTAGTGTCTCTAGTGAGCGGGCTAGTCCAAGCTGTTGTTCTGGTTGTTGCAGGGTGCGGACATTGAACGATGCAAGCCTAATAGGGGCGCGCGGTCGGGGGAGAGCGTTGGGTATCGACACCTGTCTAAGGACAGTTGGCTGCGACGGAATGCGTCCAGCATTGATGGTCCGAAGTGCATCAGGGAGAGAGGGGGAGGGGATGATGTGTGCTTTCGAGGTGGGTTCTGGAAAATAGCTTTCGAAGGTAGGATTCGTAGTGATAGCATGCGGCGTTGTCATCATCATCATAGTTGAACGTAGGCGTGATACTACCCGGTTGCCTACACCGAAGTAGGGGAGATTTCGTTTAGGGGGTCCCACCCCGAGCCGTTAGCGCGATGGCTTTACCCACAAGGCAGTGGAGCGAGAGAGTTTCGCACCTATCGGTGGCCGGTGACCGACGAAGCGGTTCATACGCCCTTTTCTGGGAATTTCCAGTTCGGAGCCCGATAACCCCGTTGATAGATTGGTGACTTCAGTTTTTGCCTGTGCACCATACAACGTCCTTGGATAGGACAAGGGGCAGTGACGTTTGGAGCCGCGAGTCACAATCCGCCGCGTCGTGATGTCATCAAATTGGATTTTGTGGCTTGTGATAGGGAACGCTTGCCAGGCGAAACCCAACCACATCCCTCAGACACCACCGCCGACCTGTCGCTGACTCGAGAACCGAGCCCACCCAGCTGGCACCAACGTGGAGGTATTTCGTCAATCCACCTATTTCGGCAAGCCACCCAAGCACAAGCCTGATCCATCCAAAGTGCCCACCGTCTAGATCTGCAACACGGGCTGAGATACTGTCAGTTGCCCATGCTAGAGAATTATAGGAGGTATGTATATGGTAGAAAGCACAACCTGAATCCGCCAAAGTGCCGCACAGTAGAGACGCACAACACAGCTGAGAGACTGTCAGGTTGCCCGGGGTCTAGAGAGATTAGATGAAGGTATGGATGAAAGCACAAGCGAGCCAGCCAAATACGAACAAGTCATAGACTCACGGGCCTGAGATTACTGTCAGGTTCCGCCGCCCGAGGTCCTAGCCAGACATGAAAGGTATGGGTAGTATGGTAATGAAAGCACAAGCCTGATCCATGCCAATTGCCGGCACAGTCAGAGACTGCACGTGGGCTGAGATACTGTCAGGTTGCCCAGGTCTAGACAGATATGAGGAAGGTATGGTATATGGTATGAAAGCACAAGCCTGATCCAGCCAAAGTGCCGCACAGTCAGAGACTGCACACGGGCTGAGATACTGTCAGGTGGCCCAGGTCTAGACAGATATGAGGAAGGTATGGTATATGGTATGAAAGCACAAGCCTGATCCAGCCAAAGTGCCGCACAGTCGGAGACTGCACACGGGTTGAGATACTGTCAGGTTGCCCGGGCCTAGATAGATATGACAAAAGAAATAGGATGGAATGTTCAGGATAGTGCTGTGGTAAAGTGGTTTGCCTATATAATGACGGATGTATGATGTTTTTGTTATTGTTATATGAGTAAAAAAAGGCGTTTTCTTATGGTTATGGTATATGATGGTGAACGTCAATAGCTTTAGAAGTTTAAAACCTAGGGGGGTATGATTATGTATATAGAAATCAGACCGGATCGAGCCGCACCGTTTTATGCTGCTGTGGGCGTCGCTGGAAATCAAAAACGCCGCTGAAGGAACGCTACGCTATCCTAAATACTGGCACCAGAACTAGAATCGTTCGGTAAAACAAAGCAACCGCATTTACGCTTTTGGGAAGTTGCACTAATCAAAGAAAGATAGTTGGTGTTACATGTTAAACTATCAAAATGTAAATCTTGAAACTTTACCCTGGTATGATATGGCATGAAAGTACAAGCCAGATACGGGCAAATTGCCGCACGGTCAGAGACTGCACATTGCTGAGCTAAGATACTGTCAGCTTACCCAGGTCTAGATAGATATGAGAAAGAAAATAGAACAAGAAATGGTAGTGAAACTGCAGCCTGTTTCAGTATACAGCTCACCACCTGTGGAAACGGGGTTATCCGCACAGCACAAAGTACTGCACGATTGCACACTATGATTTGAAGCTGTTCAGCTTATGAATTTTCATTAGGCGACCAATAAAACAAAGATAGAAAAGCATCAAGAGCATGACAGCTCTACCGAACCGTAGGGAGTGTGCCGGTTGTCCGCTTGCTAGAATCTAGGTAAAGGTTTCGTGGCACAATTCAAGTTTCAATTTGAGGAATGAGGAAAGCTTGACATGACGCATGACTGTGAAAGCCGTCATGCTGATGTCGCTCTACACGTTCACGACATCTCATTTCGAGATGTTTCGAGGGTGGTTCATGGCTGCGCACGAGGTTAGAGTGAGAAGCACTTGAGCGGACGCTAGGTGGTGCCGGGGGTAAACTTTGTATCACATTTAAGTCGGCTGTTGCACCCCTGAATCTAGCAGCACAAGAGTAAAAAATACCGAGATGGATGTCAACAGAATCTGGGTGAAAAAGAACACTCGCTACCGACAGAGATTGTTTCTTTCTGGCACGAAATATGAAGTAAAATAGGTTTCCTAAGGAGGAGGCATTGAAAGTGGGGGAGGGTAATAAAGAAAAACCGGAAATGCGTAATTGAATGCAGTTAAATCACCCACCCACACACGACCGGTTTCGTAATGTTTGCACTGATAAGGTAGGAACATACGATCAGGATCCGCATATCTTGAGACAACCAGACTGTTGTTAATAGAACGGGATGGTGAAGTGCTGGGTCGAATAAACGGTAACGATAGGTCAGAGTCACCTGAACGTTGCATAGCGGGCAGAAATCAATGAAGGGAAAGAAAAGCGGGTTGACAGGCTGATCTGTCTCGTTCAAACGATCAATCAAACGGACTATGAGGAATGGTTCCAAAGGTTGTCATAGCCGGGGGTGGCAGTGGGGATAAGCTCCCGCTGTTTATAAAATGCTCCCATATGGCGCGCGTCTCAAATAGCCTCTGACAACCAAGTCCAGTTTCTGGCCTGCACGAGTGGCTCCCCGAGCCCGGCGGAACTGCGTCTACCAACAGGAGAATGGGCAAGGGCGAGTGACTGGCGCCTGAAAACCAGTTTGCTTCGGGCAGATGGAGCTCGTTAGCCTGGGACGGCATTTTATCTAAGGGAAGGAAAACCCTGATTTTCAACCTCCGCTGCCTTGTGGTATACCCAATCGCGGCAAAGGCTTCGCGAGAAAACCCTGAGGAAAAACCTGGAACAGAGTCTGGTAGGTGGTTAGTTGCCAACTTCCTGCTGCCTTGCAGGTCACGCTTAGTTGTGCAAAGGCTAGAGAAGCTGACTTGAACAAACGCCGAGTGGTGCTGGGGACGCCGCTTTGTACCCAGATTCCCAAGAATCTTCTTTGAAGCTGACTTATCCTCCAAGAGGAGATAGTCGCACACAAGTACTGTTAGGAATCAGACGAAGTAGATGATTGCTACGACTGGTCGGACAATGTACCGCGTCTTCTTTCGGGATTTTCCCACTGATACGACCGGGATACTCGAGCAAAACTCTGTATGATATTTGGGATGTAACCGACGGTACAACCCCAAGCGGTTACATAGTCTATCTCGTTTCGGCGAACAGTCAAGCCAGTAGGAGAGACATTTTCTGAAAGACAGACTCAACGCTCGCAAAACTTGCTCTCGACACTAAACCTGTTTGTAATTGGCGCGGAGGATAGAGATGTCCTGGGTCTGTGTACCGTTGACGGCGTTCAAAGATTGGAATGTGACTGGATTGACATCTACAACGATCTCGCCTCCGAGCGACGCACTTGAGCTGGCGTAATTGGAGAAATCAATGAAGCCAGCCGCATCAAAGTTAAGTAACTAGGAGACACGTTATTGAAAGTCTGTTAACGTCTCACTTGCGAAAGTTGCCAAGGTTACATGCAAAGATTGCCACTAGCAACGAGAATCATTCCGCATCGGGGAAGTAATGGGAAAACACTTACCGGAAAATGCAGAATTGCTTGATGGATATAGAGATCGTCGATCATCCTGAAAAGAAGAAAATTCAAGTTATGACTGCCATTTGTGCTAATAAAAATAGTGAAATTGAGTCAAAAAGCGCATTGACGCGATCGTAAGGAAGTTTACTGATACCGCTTGACAAATATGTGTGTTACTAGAAATGATTGAGGTGGTATTGAGGGCAGCAATAACATGAGTTGGATTATTAACGATGTTTACAAGATCACGTAAGCTTTCGATTTTGAAATGCGAAACTCTGGCCAGCGGGTTCACTGATTTGAAGTTCATCGTCGTCGATCACACTGAGACAGGACCCACCGCGCTGAGGCGCTGAGGCTACATGGTGCGATGGTTTGTGTAACTTCATGCCCCAATCATCATCATCATCATCATCATCATCATCATCATGTACCACAAGTCTGGAGCCAGACAAAGTGCCAAGCAATATGCGCAAAAAGAAGCTTGTTTTCGTAGTTTCACTGCAAGCGATGTTGTGATTTTTTTGTTGTTGTTTCCAGCAAATTATGAAATACATAATAAAATATGCTGCCACCACTGACTTCGGTTCGCAGCCATGTCTCGTAAGGTTTCCAGCCAACTATTAGGTTGAGCTTTTGGACCAGATACAAGGCAAACGAATACGCCCAACTGAGCCTAGCGCTACGGTGAGTTTCTCCGTCCCAACAAGCCACGTCATGGACTGGCCACCCGATCTTTTCTCCCAGCTTCTGTCAGGCTCTGCGAATAAGGCGCGGTACAGCAAACGGTGAGTAGGCATTCTTAAAACATATCCCAACCATCGCAAGCGAGCAAGCATCAGCATTTCTCTCAGTCCGTGGTCACCTGGTCCTAACACCCGCTTGCAGACATCTATATTTGTAACACGATGCTGCCACCGAATGCGAGCAATCCTACGAAGGCAACGGGTGTCAAAAACAGAAAGCCGACGGACATCTTCCACTCGGATAGGCCAGGTTTCGCAGCCATAAAGTAGTGTAGCAAGCAACACTGCGATGTACACTCGGCCTTTAGCATGGAATGAAACATCGCGTCGACGCCATAAACGGCGAAGGTTAGCAAACGCTACACCAGCTTTGCGAACAGGTTGTGCGATCTCGTCCTCAACACAACCGCCAGCAGAGGTACAACTCCCAAGGTAAGCAAAGCTGACGACCAATTCAAGATTGACATCGCACACGGTTAGATTTGGAAGAGAGCCGCTCCAGTCCTGGGTAGGTGTTTTACACTTGTTAGGCGCAAGTGCCGGGCGGTCCATGGCTTACTGCATTATATAAGGGTAATCTCCCAGAAGTGCGATGTCATAAGCATACTATAGACAGGTAGCTCTCTCGCCCGGCAGAAGTTCAGCACTTGCCGACATAGGGGGTTGGCTTAGGGGGCTACACCCCAAGCCTTTGGCTAAAAAGCCTGAACCACAAGGCAGTGGACTGAGACTGAGTTTGCCTAACCTCTTTCCATCGACCTTTCTGGTATGAGTAGCACTGCTGGCACCAAAATACACCACCCAATATAGCTCAATGGGTCATAGAGGTATACAAACCATCGCACTACCTTAAGGTCCAGTCTCAGCACGACGGGCAATGTCTTTTGATGCCAGTAGAGCTACTTATACCAGGAAGGTCGATGGATAGAGGTCAGACGAACTCGGTCTCACCCCAATGCCTTGTGGGTCAGACTCTTTAGCTAAAGGCTTTGGTCAAGAATCCTAATTGTTCTCCTGTCTAGTTGGCGTCGCGCTCGATAAACCGGGTCGCCTTAACTGCGGCATAAGCGAAAACAAGCTACTGCTGGTTCTAGTCTTCAAACTGCTTCTGACTCTTGTGCTTACTCTTCTATGATATCCGTAGATATTTAGTTCTCCAATCTTTTAGGAAATCATATTTTCATTGCTGTATTGCAGATGTGATGTGAAAGCACAAGCCTGATCCGGGCAAAGTGCCGCGCAGTCAGAGACATAAGATGGACCGAGATACTGTCAGGTTGCCCAGGCCAAGACAGATATGACAAAAGAAATAGAAAGAAAATAGAAATGGTAGTGAGACTCCAGCGTGTTTCAGCATGCAGATAACAATTCCGTACATGCAGCCGGCGAAATGCGGTCTGTGATTATGATGATGATGATGACCCTCGATCACATGTTGACAGTGGCCTAGTCGAACAGTCCGTCTATTTGACGTATTTTTTAAAGAGAAGATTATGTAAAATCACTTACAGGACACCGTGCCACAGAACGGAACAACACTGGGAATATCCGCAGCTGTACACCAGCAACAAGTGTCGAGTACATCTATGAAACTATGACACGATAAGTCGTAAACAAGGGAGGGAGTTGAAAAGCTGCGTCACACACTGGGATGAGGAGCCTACACCTTGAGTTCCAAGGTTGTCACAGCCGGGGGCGGCAGTGGGGATGAGCTCCCACTGTCTATAAAATGCTCCCATGTGGCGTGCGTCTCAAACAGCATCTGAAAACCAATGCCCAGCTCCTGGCCTGCACGTGGCGGAACTGCTTCTACTGTCAGGAGAAGGGGCGAAAGCGGATGACTGGCGCCTCAAAACCAGTTTGCTCCGGGTAGATGGAGCTCGTCAGCCTGAGAGAGCAGTCCATCTAAGGGAATGAAAACCCTTATTCCAAACCTCCGCTGCCTTGCGGCATACCCGATTGCGGGCAAGGCTTCGGGAGTGAACCCTGAGGAAAAATCCTTGCTGCCTTGCAGGTTGCACCTGGTCGTGCAAAGGCTAGAGAGGCGTACTCGAACAATCGCCAAGGCACTTCAAGAGAGGCGCAAGAACCCTCAAAATGGTCACCGGCTCTCGTGAAGGAAAAAAAACCGCTGCCTTGCGGGTAGACTTTTGAGTCAAAGGCTCCGGGTGGGGTCCCCTACTTCGGCCTTGGCAACCGGGTAGTATGTCGCCTTCAACAAGAACCATGGAACCTACATTTTTCTTTCATCATGTACCCTCTTCATGGTATACTTGTTGGCACATCGTCTGTAAAGACTTGTGTAATAATAATAATAATACACCTTGAATCAAACACGCAGTCAATCAACTTTTGTGAACGTGTAAACAGACATCTGCGTGACAGTTTAATTGCGGCTTTCACTGTCATGCCTCAGAAAAAACTTACCACGCAATTTCACTTGACAGCATACCAAGATTAAACAAACACTGCAACATTTCTACAAGACCGCTACTAAACACGATTTTTAGCCGTGACGCGAAGAAAAAGCCCATGTCCATTTCGATCCCAATCTGGGAGATCTGGGAGACGGGTCGCACCAATTAGAGATAGTGTATCAGTCAAATCCAGAGGCCCGTCAGTGTCTGGTCACCCCTACAACGACGCCATTCAGAGTTAAGAGTGCCAAACAAAATGGAAACGATTAATTCCCTTTCGTAATACCTAAGCAGTAAATTGTGTGCATGTTAACTTGTTTTGCCGGAATGAGTGACTAACGAAATGCAATTTGAAGAAGAAGAAGAAGAAGAAGAAGAAGAAGAATGACTTTATTCGTGTTCACGAATTTTCAGCAATAGATTAATTTCTCCACATAATACCAATACAAAAAATGTATAGCGTGCGCACAATGAAATAATACATAGGCCAATGAAGTGTCAGGTTACCTCGGGCTAGACAAATGTGACGGGAATAAAAAAAGAATTAAAAAGCAGGACATCTCAGCGTGAATTAAAAATAGGTGAGCGTTTCTACAACTTCATAGCATCAATAAATTAGGTTCGTTATATAATGCAAATAAAATATAATATATGAAGTGCCACACATTAAAGTAATACTTGGGCGAAAAAAGTGTCAGGTTACCATCGGCTAGACAGATGTTAGGGGAATTTGAAAAATTAACTCGAAAAATAACTGGAACATCGCGGCATCATTAGAAAATTGTCAAGCGTTCTTTCAACTCTGTAACAGCTTTTGATTGCTGTACCATGTATCGGGCCAAGTATGGGATAAAAGAATTTCTAAATTTATTCGTTCTTGAATAGGGAATAACGTACTGGTTTCGGGTGGAGGAAAGAGATCTGCAAGAAACAAGGCTTTTGTTCAATGGATGTAAACTATCAGTAGAAATGTTCGCGATTAATCTGCTGCATTCACGAAAATGACGATTGACAATAGTGTCACGAATGTCATCAGCGGAAACACAACACAGTCTTGAGATGAGCTTAATGCATCTTCTGATCATCGTAAAATCCTTTTCCAAGAAGCCGGGAAAAATCACAGGAGATGCGAAAAGAAGGTGAGGAATGATGCAAGAAAAAACGAACAGTTGAATGACATTTGGTGGAACGGAGAAAGAACGGAGACGTAGTGCGTAGAACGACAGTTGGCGCACTTTTGTGAATACCCTTGTAACATGTTCAGTCCAGCTAAGATTTTCAGATATTGTAACACCAAGATACTTGAAGCTGCAACATCTGTCGAACACCAAGCCGTTACGAGAAACGCGAGGAATTTCTTGGTGAAGGGCTAAACGACGCTGTCCAATAATGTTGGAAAATACGATTTCGCTGCATTTAGAGGGATTCAACGATAAACCAATCGTGGAGGACCGTTGACCAATGTTCGTTACCATTGATCCTAAGGCATGTTGCTCGATCCGACGATTTTGATTTACTGCAATGGCAACATCTTCAGCGTATTTGAGTGTAAGTGCAGATAGGTGAGAGGGAAGATCAGAAATATAAAGGGAAAATAGAAATGGGGACAATATTGCATATTGGAGAACATATCAAGATATTCAGCAACCAGTTTAACCCAATCGTACCACAAACCACTTGCAGTCTTTGAACATGCTTGAATACATACAAATAAGTCATAAAAGAGGCAAGCCAAATAAAACTAAATGAATAAAATGCAGGTGATTGTTTCATCCTTACCAGTTGAGGCATTACATACGACAGAAGCGGTTGCGATTCAAGCAGTGGGAGTAAATGACTCGCTTCTTGGTTAAACGAGGCGTCAAAATCAGTTTGAAGTTTCTGCGTAGTTGTGGCATGACGTCGTCGACGCTTCGAGACCGAAGAATCGGTGGAGGAATTGTCCGTGTCATCGGAGTCGTCTATGATGAGAGTGGAATCCAACGGGTCTTGATTGTCTAACGACGAGACGACTGTGTCGAGTTTGGACGCAGCGGAACGGCGAAAACCGCGACCAGATTGCAGCAACTAGCCAATGGAGTTTGAGAAAATTGGCCAATCATTTGAAAGCTAAACGAATTCTCGGTTATGTTGGGAAGATAATGGTGTTAAAGCCGGTGTCTGTGTGTGTGTGATAAATCCTCATCTCTTCAAGTTTAAACAAATTGTAGCACATATAAATTGGAGAGGTGGATCAGAAACGTGGTGAAAAAAAGTAACAGACCAATAAATGACGAAACAGACTGGATTGGGGTATGATTTTCGCGGATTAACGAATCGAGCGCATGTAATGGCATAAAGCATGATGAGCTCAATGGAGCAATCGACCGCTTAGCGAATGGTAAGGCCCCTGGTGACGACGGAATTCCACCTGAGCTCATCAAATGCTGTAGAGCAGCATTATTACAACCGCTTCACCATTTGCTTCTTCAATGCTGGCAGGAGGAGTGTGTCCCACAAGAGATGCGAGACACAAAGATCATCACGCTATTCAAGAATAAAAAAGATAGTGGTGACTGCAACAATTACAGAGGAATCTCCCTTCTGAATGTTGTAGGCAAATTGTTTGCTAAAGTCTTACAGATCCGGCTGCAAGTTTTAGCTGATAGAATTTACTCCGAATCTCAATGTGGCTTCCGCAAGGGAAGATCAACCGTTGACATGATCTTCTCCCTGAGAAAACTTCAAGAAAAGTGTCGGGAACAGCGTATACCATTATACGCTGTTTTTATTGATTTAACGAAGGCATTCGACTACGTCAGCAGGGAGGGTCTTTTCAAAATGCTTGATTTGATAGGCTGCCCACCAAGGCTGCTCAAGCTCGTTATTTCGTTCCACTCAGGCATGAAGGGCTCAGTCCATTTTAACGGTTTCAGCTCAGAAGCCTTTGAAATTCGCCGAGGCGTCAAACAAGGGTGTGTTCTTGCTCCCACGCTGTTCGGCATTTTCTTTGCTCTGCTTCTGAAGCACGCTGACCGTAAAGACAAAGATGATGGTATACAACGCGTGCGTACTAAATGCTTTACTGTACGGCAGTGAAACCTGGACCACCCAGGCGAGACACGAAGGAAGCTGAAGCTCCATCTACGAAGCATCCGTCGTATCTTTGTTATAACATAAATGTTTGATCGTCGTTTTATGTACTTAGAATTTCTATATCGTTGAATGAGATGTACTTTGTATATGCCATTTTCCATTTTCCCAAACATTCCTTCTGACATCCAGAACTTCGGATGGTGACGTATGTTCTCTACATAAACTTGATCCTCACTGGAAAGTATTTTCGGTATTCTGTTACCAGTTAATTCTCTATTGATTCTCCTGCTGTATTGAACTGCATCTGCGGCTGAGTTTGAAGTCAGTGCATGTTGTGCTCTCATTTCTGATTCAAGGTTTATGCATCACCACACTCTGACATTTTTCACTGACATTTTGTAACTTTCTGTCGGGGTCGGACTGCAGCTCTGATTCAAATTCAGTTTGTAACTCATAATTCCCGAGGGACTGGAACTCAACTTCAGCAGTAGCATTTACTGTGTGCCTTTCCAATTTCAACGAATCTAATTCAACTTTATTTTCTGGATACGACTGAATTTCTTCGAAGTTCCTCGCTGAATTTTTGACTGATTCTTCTAAACTTGAACTGCTTACTTGATGAACTGCAACCTTCTCTTAGAACTTCAGCTGAATGTAGGGGATCCAGCGGTACTGATATTCTTTAAAGTAGACACTCACTTGATTTTCCCGAACTTGGACTGTGGATTCTCTGGGATGTCATTCGTTGTATTAATTCTCTTAACATCTGCTTCTGTTGATTAGGCACTTCTCGTACAAATTCCATTGACAGCGATATTGTTCCGCACCCAGTCGCCAATTGTTATAACTGTAAGTTCGGTTGTGTTTTCTGACTGACGGCTGGGCCAGTGCAATACCCTAGTTATATCAATTGGCGACGGGGTGCGGAACAATGTCAGTGCCAATGGAATTTGTACGAGAAGTGCTTAATCAACAGAAGCAGATGTTTGGAGAATTAATACAACGAATGACATCCCAGAGAATCCACAGTCCAAGTTCGGGACAATCAAGGGTGTGTCTACTGCAAAGAATGTCAGTACCGCTGGATCCCCTACAAGAATTATTAAACATTCAGCTGAAGTTCATAGAGAAGGTTGCAGTTCATCAAGTAAACAGTTCAAGTTTAGAAAAATCAGTCGAAAATTCCGGAGAAACTTCGAAGAAATTCAGTCGTATCCAGAAAATGAAGTTGAATTAGATTCATTGAAATTGGAAAAGCACACAGTAAATGCTACTTCTGATGTTGAGTTCCAGTCCCTCGGGAATTATGAGCTACAAACTGAATTTGAATCAGAGCTGCAGTCCGACCCCGACAGAAAGTTACAAAATGTCAGAGTGTGGTGATGCATAAACCTGAATCAGAAATGAGAGCACAACATGCACTGACTTCAAACTCAGCCGCAGATGCAGTTCAATACAGCAGGAGAATCAATAGAGAATTAACTGGTAACAGAATACCGAAAATACTTTCCAGTGAGGATCAAGTTTATGTAGAGAACATACGTCACCATCGGAAGTTCTGGATGCCAGAAGGAATGTTTGAGGAAATGGCATATACAAAGTACATCTCAGTCAATGATATAGAAATTCTAAGTACATAAAACGACGATCAAACATTTATGTTCGTGTCTCGAGTGGGTGGTCCAGGTTTCACTGCCGTACAGTAAAGCATTTAGTACGCACGCGTTGTATACCATCATCTTTGTCTTTACAGTCAGCGTGCTTCAGAAGCAGAGCAAAGAAAATGCCGAACAGCGTGGGAGCAAGAACACACCCTTGTTTGACGCCTCGGCGAATTTCAAAGACTTCTGAGCTGAAACCGTTAAAGTGGACTAAGCCCTTCATGCCTGAGTGGAACGAAATAACGAGCTTGAGCAGCCTTGGTGGGCAGCCTATCAAATCAAGCATTTTGAAAAGACCCTCCCTGCTGACGTAGTCGAATGCCTTCGTTAAATCAATGAAAACAGCGTATAATGGTATACGCTGTTCCCGACACTTTTCTTCAAGTTTCCTCAGGGAGAAGATCATGTCAACGGTTGATCTTCCCTTGCGGATATCACATTGAGATTCGGAGTAAATTCTATCAGCTAAAACTTGCAGCCGGATCTGTAAGACTTTAGCAAACAATTTGCCTACAACATTCAGAAGGGAGATTCCTCTGTAATTGTTGCAGTCGCCTCTGTCACCCTTATTCTTAAATAGCTTGATGATCTTTGTGTCTCGCATCTCTTGTGGGACACCCCCCTCCTGCCAGCACTGAAGAAGCAAATGGTGAAGCGGTTGTAATAATGCTGCTCTACCGCATTTGATGAGCTCAGGTGGAATTCCGTCGTCACCAGGGGCCTTACCATTCGCTAAGCGGTCGATTGCTCTATTGAGCTCATCAAGAGTAGGGGGAGTATCTAGATATTCAATAGTCGGCAATCGCTCGAAATTTTCAAATACATGTGGTAAAACCGTACTGTCCCTAGAGTAGAGGGAGGAGAAGTGCTCTACCCATCTTTCCATCTGCTGAGTTTTGTCCACAATCGGGTCACCAGATGCAGACTTAATGGGAGCCATTTTATGTTTGTTTGGACAAATGGCTCTCTTGATCCCATCATACATGCCGTGAAAATTTCCAGTATCCGCAGCTTTTTGAATACTAAGGCTAATTTCTGTCCAGTAGTCATTTGCACATCGCCTTGCAGTCTGTTGGACCTTATTTCTGGCTGCTCTTAAAAGTCGTAAGTTTTCATCTGTTGGCATACCTTTGAAACTCAAGAATGCTGACCGTTTCTCATCCAACACAGCAGTCATCTCAGAAGCTTTTGCTTCGAACCAGTCGCTCGTTCGAGCTTTCTTCGGACCGAAAGTGGAAAGTGCGACTCGGCATATGCTGTTTTTAATCGATTCCCAGTTTTCTGAAGCCGATTCAAGTGGGGTTGTCTTGCTGAACTCGGCTGGGAAGGCTTTTGCAAATCGCGCAGCTAGATTAGGTTCGCACATGCGGGTGACGTCAATCCTAGGCTTACCAGACAATTTGGTGCGGTGAAATCTCGTGTAGGAAAGCTTCAGTTTTGCACAAACCAGTGAATGATCAGTGTCACAGTCTGCGCTTTGATATGATCTGGTGAGAAGTACGCTTCCTATATTAGTGCGCCTAACAAGGATAAGCTCAAGCTGGTGCTA
>JACCGJ010013703.1:0-51369 GCA_013407085.1 Atriophallophorus winterbourni | reverse complement strand
TGGCCACGACTGTTGCTGGAAAGGTGGTTTTGTTTTGTTTGTGTTAGTACCGCAATCCTGTGGTGTTGTAAAATATTAACTTTTTTAACCATAAATCTTTGAATTTGAATTTATAGAGATATTGCAGTGAGTTGGGGTAGAGCGATGCCGGAAATCATTGTGTCAGGTCATTTCGGGTCATCGAGTCGCATATCTGGCCGATTGTTACATTTCGGTCCAACAATAACCCCGAGTTGCACGCACGCACATCGATTGTGCCTTGATTCATCCAACGCTAATCCCGTTCACCCACGAATCCCACATCACAAGCGAAGCCGATTGGTTAAAGTCGTTTATTGCGCACAAGACAAATACTCATATAGGCAAACAAACAATCCCAACAGTGATCCTCAACATGTCTTTCCCGGTTGTCACTTCGATCAGATTTGCCAGTCGATTTCGTGTCAACCGGGACACTTCAAGCCATCGCCAAGCAGGGCTCGTTTGACCGACTGACGAATTGCATATCGTTCGATTGCGGTTGTCCATCTTCTCATACTTCCGAAGATGTTGTCGATTGAATGCAATCAATCCGAAACTCGAAATATTACGAGTTCGCAATAGTCGTCTTCAATCTTTTCGGCGCTTCTTGCTCTTGTGTTGTGTCGGAGGGTACATTTCTGCATATCATTCGAAGGCTAGTGACTAGCGCTCATCGCCAATGCACTTCGCACCTTCACAACATGAGATGAGCGTATGACATAGAGACTCCAGCGCGTTTCCGAAGACAGCACAGGACCTTTGGAAATCCAATAGCCGGACCAGGACAGATTACTATATCCGAATATATCAAGTCTGCTACCATATATTAACTGGCGCTTCATATGCACTGTGCCTCGTTAGTGTGTAGTGTATCAATATGGTCCACACGGTAGAGTGAATTCCACAAGACTGATCACGTGCAAATACTGAATTCGCGAAATATGGACCACATGCTGGACACGAGAATCGATAAATAACCAACGGTGATATCAAGCTGAACAAAGTATACTACGCGTGATACCCTGGGTGATATACTGCGACCGATTTCATCTTAAAAATATCACCATCAGGGACAGCATGTACCGAATGCTTGACTGCCGTACAACCAAGATAAACTAAAATCAAAAAGGTGGGGAAGGGCGGAACCGAAACAGCTACGGAACCTACAAAAGAGTAAGCACAAACAAACAAGAATGTGGTGCCTAAACAGGCATTCAATCAAGTTTCGTGAAGCCTACAGCGAAATCACTACGACGGCTTCCTTGTGACTTTCAATGCCATGCAAGCCATAACAAGTTTTTGTCCTCACTCAGCTTCCCAACGTGCAAGATCAAGCAAACAGCTTACAGAAAGATCGCCACTGAAAACGGTTTCGAGACATATCATAAGGGGTAGTTCGATACCGAGTCGTGGTGGCATTAGTAAGGTTACTAGTAAGAGTCTTTAGCTGTCTATGCCATGTGACGAGTTGGACACCACGAGTTCTAAGCCAATCAGAATGGAACGTCACAAAAAGAACCCGTTTCTGTAAAACGTGACCGAAGCAATGTATCCTGTGTAGGTTAACCTTCTTCTCTATATAAACCTTACTACCGATGAAATTATTATGGATAGCATCGATGCGTTTGCGATGGTAACGGCTAACTCCCAAAATACTACTGACAGCGGTTGTCAAACACTTAGAATTTCACAACCACACAATAAGACAGCCCGAACTGTCGCTTTGAAGACGCTACCCTGGAATAAAGGAAACAGTCCTTTCTGACGCCAGAGGTGACCGAGTTTGCGGAATGAAATGGTCACCTTAGAAATGTGTACCGAAACCTCATTGTTTAACGACGCAGAATTACTGACGCAACTACAGAACAAAACTCATTCCGAATGCTGACGCAATACGAGCTAACTTGTTTACTATAGCATGCGTATTTGTGTACGAGTCTAAAATAATAACTATATCATCAGCATAGTGTACACCGAAAAGCTTGCCACCTGGCATCATGTGAACTCCGAAAATGTTAGGGTGTCTTCGTTGTAAATTTCCAAAATGGTATCAATTAAAAAAAATCAATAAAAAGGAGAAATCGGACATCCTTATCGGACGCCACTTGTTGAGAATTTCGGCGAAAGGTCGTTGCAAACCCTAACACATCTGGATGTATGAGCACAAAGCGCACGCAGTATGTTGACATACTTCTGCAGAACACCTTTGAACTGCAACGCGCTATACAGGACATTTCGATCTACCGAGTTAAATGGCCATTTGCAGTTTAAAAAGATGGCTATTGTCCGCTGTTCTAAGATCAGTTGTAGTGTAAAGTGTGGCCCACATAGCCTCTATCAGTTCTGAAGCTAGCTTGCTGCTCTCTGACACGCGATTCCCCTTGAGAAAGCATTCTGATGAACTCAGAATTTGTATTTCCTTGATGTTAACAATCTCGTGATAATGGGAGCGAGAAATATCTCGCGGTGATTCAAAATTAATAATTGAAAAATCAGTTAAATTTACAATGACCACGGGGTCAAAATATAGGAAGAAACGTGTATATACGTATAAATAAAATGAATCGCATCTCACGACTAGGATAGTTTGTTAATCGTTGTGGGAAATCAGTGTTAGCTTGCATATAGGTGACAAGTTTTGATTTGAATATAAGCAAACAATTGGATTTTGCGGAATTTCCAAACTGCAACAATGATCTTGGATGTTGCTAGAACTTCAAATAGGTTATTGAGGGGATGGGAAACAGTAGTAAGAACTTTGAAATCAAGCATAGGTTCGCTTCGCAATCGCCTTTGTGAACTTTGTACGTCATTTTGAATATCGCTATGGTAACCGCTTCTTTCTAACTTTGAGGAATAGATTCAGACAACCACGCCCCACGAAGATAGTCAGCCTTCGTTGAACAGATAAGGTAGTACGGCATCAGGGCCACCAATCTTATATCGTTTAATTGATACTATATATGTTTTAATTTTTAAAAGCAATAGATCTACACCAGCAGGCCAAGGATCATACTCCGTCCAATGAGGTCATGAATCTGCTTCAATAGCCAGGTAAATTGTTCTGAAAATGTTCGGTCCAGCGCGAGATTTTAACTAATGATAAAAGTACGATTTGATTCAGCGATAGTTTCACTCACTCCTTAGTTCGCAGGACCCGTCGACCGAATAAGCTGGAAGCATTTGCGTGCATTGCTAGCATTATTTGCTATTTCCATCTGTTCGACCTTATTAGCCACTACGTTTCTCGGTCTTGTATTAAGCTACGTTTAAGTTCATTCCTAACGCGTATATGACGTGAATTATGCCAAGGATTAGGGTTTTGACGCCGCTGGTGAAGAAATTCAGTTGAACGATGTGAAATTCAATAAGACTTTGGGGCTAGTTCGGTAGCGTCCATAACGCTACCTCACCAGCGAGCACTGATGGTAATATGATCGATTCGAGCCGATTTCAAAACTGTGAGAGCAAGTTCACACAGTGACAAATTTTATGGAAGTACTGTTAAAGAATAATTGAGATTGCGTACAAAATTGTATTAACTGTTGGCCATTATCTAGGTTAGCCTTCAAGACCGAACAAACCACCTAATTGTGATTCAAGTACATCTAACCAACCCCGTCTGGCATTCATATCTCCGCAAAGACAACAATATTGGAGATTTTTGCATCTCTAGTGAGACACACTCCTGACAGCGCTGAAGCAAATGGTGGAGAGGCTGTAATAATGCTGTTCTGCAGCATTTGATGAACTCAGGTGGAATTCAGTCGTCACCAGGGGCCTTCCCATTCGCTAAGCGGTCGATTGCCCTATTGAGCTGATCAACAGTAGGGGGAGTATGTAGATGTTCAATAATTGGCAACCGCTCAACAATTTCAAGTGCATACGGTAAAACAGTACTATCCCTAGATTAGAGGAGAAGTGCTCTACCCATCTTTCCATCTGTTGAGTTTTGTCGACAATCGGGTTACCAGATAGACTTAATCGGAGCCAATGTAAGCTTGTTTGAAACAATGGTTCTTTTGATCACATCGAATATACCATGAAAATGTCCAATATCTGCAGCTTTTTGGATGCTGAGGCTAATTTCAGTCCAATAGCTATTTGCAGATCGTCTTGCAGTCTGTTGGACCTTATTTCTAGCTGTTCTTAGAAGTCAAAAGTTTTCATCTGTTGGCATACCTTTGAATTTGAAGAATGCTGACCGTTTCTCGTGCAGTCATCTTAGATTTTGCTTCGAACCAGTCGTTTATTCGAGCTTTCTTCGGTCAGTAAATAAAAAGATTTGGTTTGGTTAGCACACAATTTGGCGAGGTGAAATCTCGTCGGGGGAAACTTCAGATTTGCACAAACCAGTGAATGGTCACTGTCGCAGTCTGCGCTTTGATATGATCTAGTGAGGAGTACGCTTCCTGCATAACAAGAGTAAGATCATGCTGATACCAATGTTTAGAGCGAGGATGTTTCCAAGAGACTTTTACCTACTACGAACCTTTCGAGACAGTTTTGTCAAGACTCGAAATCTGCACCAACTTTGGCATCGACATCACCCAATGCCACCACAGTTTTGTGGCACGTTTTTGAGGACTGTTGTGAGGTTATGATAAAAAGCGTCTTGTTCAGCAGGCATAAACATTGACCAACATAATGGTACGAGTAATGCACTCTAAATCCGTTCGCTCCCGCCGCTGCTTTGAGAAGGCTGTTTCGTACCGCAAACCCAAATCCATGCAGTTGAGGCTCATCAAAGACCCCTATTTTTTCTCTTTCTGTTAGCATACTAGTATCTAATAATCGCACATTGTTAATCACAGCTGATTTACTTACGCCTCTGATCTTTGTCGTTTAGTAATTCGTTTCGCTGGTGCGGTAAAAATAGTCTGCTTCTCGGTTCACTCCTAATCCCATGCACCCAATGTTGATAGAAGACCGTGGCGAGAAGGCACCTTACTGATTGGGGGCTGTAATGAGAGCTGAAAATCTCTTCCATCGTCGAAAGCAGCCCCAGGCGCTGAGCTCTACGCCAGTCGAGTCATAGCTTTATACCGGTATCTTCTGCTTCCCGTGTTATTATCCATAGAAGGGGAATGGAGTATCGTCTCCATTGGTGCGTTGAGATGTACGACAGGACAGTTCAATATGGAAAACTAGCAGTGCAGCAAGTACTCCCTCTCCACACCACAGGAACAGCTAAGCTGATACGTTTGGACAACGATGCCGTCGCAGTTGTCGGGACGAAGTAAAATACCACTCCCAAATGTCTAATGGGGCACCATATTTTTCCTCGAGGTTGACTCCTGAAGCCTTTTCCATGATTGGATGCAGCCACAAGTCAGTGAAGGTTTGAGATAAGGGTTTTCCTTCATGGACTTGCGAGCTCGCCATGCCCGAAGCAAGCTGGTTTTGAGGCGCCAGTCAGCCACCTTTTCCCTTTCACCTATCAGTAGAAGCAATCCCGCCGTGTCACACAGGACCACGCGGGCAGGCAAGGAGCTGGACTTGGTTGTCAGAGACTATATGAGACGCGCACTATTTGAACATTTTTGCTTAGGCCGTGACAACCCTGGAACTAGTGGAGCTAAATAAGTTGTTAATGCCACTACCTTTATTCCGGCATCCTTTCAGCTTAGACGAATTCATTCGTTTTGTTGACGATACTATACAAAACAGACAGTGCTGGCTGGTCGAATCGACCACAGCGAATCATCAACATTTTGTTTCGAAAGGACAGTAATTTATTCCAATAAATTGTAAGATGTGGAACAGACCAAGGGAAACCGCTGAACAAAATAGGTAAAAGCAACAATAGGACCAAACGGATCCATCTCGCATTCAATTAGAAAAAAATTATAAAGGTTTTCGGGGTTGTTCAGAGAACAATCAAGGGTTTGGTGGCGGACAGCAATCCATCAATAGGAAAATGAATAATGACACACGTGAAAAAGCGTCGCAACGGTTTTGTACACTGAGTGCGAGGGTGGGTGGCAAAAATACTGCATTAATCTCGGACAAAATCAAATTTGCAATGTACAAGAACAAAGCTGTCTGATGCAACAGACTGAACGACGTCGTGGCACACATGTCAACACTAACGAGGGGACCACACATTATGGCATGACTACCGATGAAGACGACGCACAGCATGTAGCTTCTTTCGAGGAGGGCCAGAACTGGAAGCGACCGAGAATACGTTCCCGGACGACGGTAAACTGCAAACACAAACATGCACGGAAACAATATTGATAAAATCAATACATAAACGCAGATTATGTGTATGGTATGGTATGAAAACACAAGCTTGATCCAGGCAACGTGCCGCACAGTCAAAGACTGCTCGTGGGCTAAGATACTGTCAGGTTGCCAAGATCAACCCAGTGAAACTGAGACACGTTAGCTTACTCTGAGTTTGCGCTTCGATCAGCACGCTGCTGTCCATCAAACTCGAAATTGAAGTCTTACACTAGCACATGAAATTGCCGATACAGTAGGATGAGTAAAACGGTTTCACAATTTGACAACTCAGAAGTCGGCTTATTCTTTGGTTATTGTTGGTTGAGAGAGAATATAAAATGGCAACCAATGTACGCATGAAACCACATGCCTGAAGTTGGATGACGTATAGCCGTAAACTGTACGTGGCTTGAAATAATGTCAGGTTGTCCCAGCCTAGGTAGGGTATGAAAGCACAAGCCTGATCCAGGCAACGTGCCGCACAATCAGAGACTGCTCGTAGGCTAAGATACTGTCAGGTTGCCCAGGCCTGGACCGATATGAGGAAGAAAAAAGATCAGGAAATGGTAGTGAGACTCCACCGTATTTCAGCATACAGCTCATTACCGGTGGCCAATCAATTTAGCAGATTATGGGTGCTCTACGACATCTATGGATTGCATAGGGTATCTGAATATAGATGGGTAGCGTTTAAGCAGTGACCAGAGAAAGGGGGTTTCCTACATGTTTCTCAATGCAACCACTGAACACAAAGCATTTGAGTGCCAGTGATGCACCAACATCATCGTGAAGCACAGGCATGGAACCAGACAAGGTGCCAAGCAATATGAGGCAGGAAAAGCAGAATATGCAAAAGAAAATGTGTAAAAAGGAGTTTGTTTTTGTAGTTTCAATGCACGCGATTTTTTCATCTAATATGATATAATTATAATAATATACCGGCTAAAAGATGAGGACACAATAAAATACACTGGCGCCACTGACTTCGGTTTGCAGCCATATCTCGTAAGATTTCCAGCCAACTATTAGGTGGATCTTTTGGTTCGCACACAGGCAAACGAATACACCACACTGAGCCTAGCGCTACGGTGAATTTCTTCATCCCAACCTCCATGATACAAGCAAACTAACAAAACAAGGGAAGTATGCACTAGTTATTTTAGATTTCAGTACGGAGCGGAGGTCTGGTATCAAATTGAATGTTACGGTTCTGGATTACTTGGAGAGGTTGGGTGAGTTTCATACAACATATTCTAAACTGTTGCCTTATGGTTTCGACCGTTGAGTTTTAGTGACAGTCCATTCTGACGGCAGCGGTGACTACGTTACGAAATCTTAAGGTTACCTTCGAAAGATGTACTGAAACCTCAGCATCGAACGATGCCGAATTATTAATGCCAAGAAATACCAAGTAATCACAACTAATTGATGTCTTGTAATCATCATTGAATTAGCTACCTTTGATCAAGAATATTTGAGCTGGCGGTATCCGCCGATGAAAGTGTGGGCGCTGCTTGACCAAACGAAAACAGCTGTGACGAGGGAGGATTGATGGGCCCACCAGAGGCAGGAAACGTCAGCGTGGACGTTGACGATCCGAAGGAAAATGAACTGGGCGCAGCAGGTTGCAAAGAAGTAAACGTGAACTTCAATGGACCGTTCCCCATAGAACCTGAAGTGGAGGATTGCCCCGGAAAGGTGAATGGTTTTGAACTTTGACTTGAGGGAGCAGAAGACAAATCCCCGTTCCCGTTACTCAAACCGTTGACGGCTGGTTGCAACTTCGTGACAATAGGCAATCCAAACTGGAACGATGGCGGTTTTTCCACTGACGGTGTCGAAGAAGGCATTGAAACCACGGAGGCGGTACTACTCACGATGACAGAATTCGGTGCAGAAAATGAAAAACCAGCATTGGAAACCGCTGTAGAGCCAAACGTGAAGGTTGTTTCCCCAACAAGCTTTGACGTGGATACCGATAAATTCCCACTACCGAATGTCAAAGTAGGCAACGTAGCGGAAGATGTAGCAGTCGAAGCAGGTGCCCCGAATGTGAACGGACAGCTATTGAGTGTAGAATTTACAGCGGATGTGATCATACCAAGTTTCGGAAAAGCATTTCCACGTGAACCCGGCTTCGCGGTTCCACAACAAGGGCAATTATCTTTGCTTGGATCATTTCGTACCAAACATGATGGGCAAACCCATTTATCACTTGTTTGAGCGGGAGTAACAGCCGTGGATCCTTCGGTATTAGTTGACGGTTTGGAAACTGGTTTTGGAGCAGAACAACACACACACGTCGATTTACACGAGTCATTGAAAACCAAACAAGTGGAGCACTGCCAACGATCAGTGGTTTTGGACGCTATGGGGGTAGATATAATCACGGTATCAACACCAGTAGATTTTGAGTTAGAGGAAACGGCGACTTGCGCAGAGCGAGGTTTTGGAGAGCTGCAGGCGGAGCAAATTTCCCGGAATTCTAAATTTTCTGATAAACAGGTTTCACATCGCCACGTTGGAAGAGATGCGGGTCGGACGGTTGGTAGTGAAGAAACTGAAGAAAAAAAACAAGAGAACGCTGCTAGGAAAATTGATGAAACGGGAATGACTGAATCATAAGCAAGCTTCCTGTGTATATGTCATAACGATATTACTCGGAAAATGCAAGAGGGGATCAAAAACTCGGCCAATGTGCCAAATCTCAGTTGGTGAAATCGATCAACTATCTTAAATGAGTAAAGCAGCAGTATCTTAGCCCACGTGCAGTCTCTAACTCAGCGGCACTTTGTCTGGATCTGGATTGTGCTTTCATACCAAAGCAGCACCTGTGAATTTCAATGTTACGAGAATATGGATGTGCAATCGAGCAGTACTTTTGTGCTGTGCGGCTAACATCGTGCTAAATTGATTGGCCATCGGTAGTGAGCTGCATGCTGAAGCACGCTGGAGTCTCACTACCATTTCTATTTCTTTTGTCATATCTGTCTAGGCCTGGGCAACCTGACAGTATCTTAGCCCACGTGCAGTCTCTGACTGTGCGGCACTTTGCCTGGATCAGGCTTGTGCTTTCATACATACAATCGTGTATGTGCTTCTGTGCTGTACAGCGCTACCGTGTTATGTTGATTTGCCAAATGTAGTGAGCTGCTTGGCATTTTATGCATACATACATACAAACCTGGGAAGAACTTGCTCTTGACCGCTCACATTGGAGGCATTGTGTAAAGCGTCGTCTACAAGCTGGGGAGGAGCAGATACAGCTCTTGGCTGCTGAACGCAGATCCCGCCGACGGCGTGCAACTGATGCAATACAACCGAGTTTTGACTTTCTTTGCCAGCGCTGCGGGAGAGATTGTTCCTCCCGAATGGGACTGTTTAGTCATTCTAAAAGCTGCAGAACATGAACATTCACGCAATTGTGATGAACATCCATGGTCGACATCGACCGAGGGAGGCCAACAACAACATACAGCAATAGGCGTCAGTGAACACGGTTTTCAGACATCCATCTAGTGACTGAAAATGGGATCACAGTGCGTCACAAGGAGCAGAGTAACTGAAGCAGCCTCAGCTTCTTGCATCACGTTCCGGATGCGAGAAACAAGGGAACCGCAAAGAACAATGAACCAGTAATTGAGTACTCTGTAATCCAACCGCCAACAGCTTCTGCTTGTTTGCATGAGGGTAGAGAGATTGAGCCCCAAGGTTGTATGAAATTGAGACTACGGGCAAAGTAACGGTTGTCGATAGCTCATGAAAGTGACCTTCACAAAATCTCGAGACGGGAAAGTCGATAGGCACTCACCGGTTGATTTCGTTTCAGGAGAGCTGACAATCAGGTTGAAAATGCTGGATGGAGCAATCTGTGTGGCGGGACATGACACGACAATCGGAGACAACGGCAGTAGGTTGACACGCACGGGAGAACTGAAACTAT
Organism: Atriophallophorus winterbourni; assembly: GCA_013407085.1. Classification (NCBI taxonomy): domain Eukaryota; kingdom Metazoa; phylum Platyhelminthes; class Trematoda; order Plagiorchiida; family Microphallidae; genus Atriophallophorus; species Atriophallophorus winterbourni. The sequence goes on along the minus strand of JACCGJ010013703.1, from coordinate 41,174 downwards.
AAACAGGGGTGGGTTTTATCCTCGAAGTAGCCAAGGCCAATTGAGTTGCCACAGATGGAGTGCGCCGAATGGGAGACGCGAAGGTGAAATCTACGACAGCACTTGTCGTTGTCGTCAGCGATAACGGCGGGTCAGCAGGAGCGGTGGATCGCAAAGGAGGCAATTGTTCGATCATAGAAACGGGATTGTGGGAGGTAGAAGGTGGCACGCTAATCTGTGCCCGAGACGTTTGGGGAGAAACGTTGGACGAGACGGAGGATACGGTCACTTTAGGTGGCGGAATAGTATCCTGTTCTACCCGCGTCAGCTGAGCTTCATTTGCACGAGCCCGTTGTCGTATGAATTTCAATTGCTGATAAGCTTGCAGATAGGGAGGATACCGGCGTGTTCTGATTGTTTGCTAAAAAAGAAGACGAGATAGATAAACCGTGAAAAACAATGGATCGAAAAACATTGCTACTACCACACGAAGTACCCATTGTTGTTCCTAGAAAAAGAATCCATTCAAAAAGTATATGGATAACACAAAAGATATTTCATAGATTTTTTTCTAGTTTCACGCGAACAATGCAACGGTTTCAATAATCTCAATCATGTGCTATCGAGGCTAATAATGAGTGATACCCTGTACTTACCTACATTACTTTTGTGCGACTGGCTGCACGGGTGGATCCATGAGGAGCAAACAGAATTTCGTGCCGGTTACATAGATCAAATTTTCACACTCCGCCAGTTACTGGAGCAACGCCACGCATTTCGCAGACCAGCTATCGTGGTACTACTTGACGTCCGAGCGGCATTCGATTCAATCGATCGTAAAAGTCTTTGTAACTGTCTGCTGAGACATGGAGTGCCAGAGAACTATGTTTGGACCTTGAAAGCATTATAATGCCAAACTTCAGGCAGGATTCGAGCGTACGGACAATTGTCGTCCTAGTTCAATATCTCCAGCGGGGTGCGGCAGGGCTGCCCTATCTCGTCATTCCTTTTTAACTTCGCGATCGACGATGTCCTGAGAAAGGCTTTAGTTGGTCTGGTGGGCGCAGGTGTTAAACTTATGCCGGGTGAGAGAGCTACCGATCTAGAGTATGCGGATGACATCGCAATTCTGGGAGATGACCCTCATATAATGCAACATGCCCTGAAGTTTCAAGGTATGGCATGTGCTTTGCGCCTAACAGGTGTAAAACACTTAGCCAGGATTGGAGCGGCTCTCTTTCAAACATAACATTGTGCGATGTCAATCTTAAATTGGTCGACAACTTTGTTTACCTTGGCAGTTGTGCTGGCGGTTGTGTCGAGGACGAGATCTCACATCGTGTTCGCAAAGCGGGTGCAGCGTTTGCTATATGGCGCGCGTCTCAAATAGCCTCTGACAACCAAGTCCAGCTTCTGCCCTGCACGAGTGGCTCCCCGAGCCCGGCGGAACTGCTTCTACGAACATGAGAAGGGGCGAGGGCGAGTGACTGGCACCTGAAAACCAGTTTGCTTCGGGCAGACGTAGCTTGTTAGCCTGGGAGGGCATTTCATCTAAGGGAAGGAAAACCCTGATTTTCAACCTCCGCTGTCTTGCGGGATACCCGATCGCGGGAAAGGCTTCGGGAGAAAACCCTGAGGAAAACCCTGGCCCAACTTGGGCTTCATGATGAGATTATGGCTTCATTGATGTCCCATGCGCAAGCCCATGCGTGGTTGATCGAGGCGAGGATCGCTGCAGATCTTAATGCCACTTATATCACAGTTCACCTTCCACCGGGCGAAACCGGTAACGCGGCGACATCCCCAAAACAGGTTTTTAACTTGACCGCCCTGTCGCCAGGTACGAATGGGCTTGGTGTCAAGGATGAGCTTCGAGAGCGCTGAGTCAGTCTCTCGGAAGACGTGGCCAAACCACCGTAATCTTTGCGTTTGTTGTGAACGGAAAGCGGAGGTAATCCGTTGTATCGCGCTTGAAACGGCAGCGTTAGATGAACTCGGTCAGTATATCGGATGGCGAGATTCCCTAAGGCACCAATGGGTCGAAAACCTATAAAGATCGTACATCTGTGACATCAGCTGCCATGTCTCGCATTCATAAAGCAGTACAGGGCGGTCGCTGCTTGATAAACACGTATCTCAGTTTTGAGGCTGATCCCGGGCCTTTGCCAAAGGGTGCCTTTCAATTGCAAAAAAGTATTGCGCGCACGATCGACCCTTCACTTCATCTTTCGCCTGATTATTTGGAGTGATGTCTTGTAATGAATCGGTTAGAGCAGTTCGTTGGTAACATTTCGTTTCTAGCACGGTAGCTTCGCCACGTCACGGGTATCAGTACGAACAGGGAGTAGGCTTACATTACGTTCACCTGACTTATTTAAACAGGTCATATTGGACGCTGAATATGCTAAGCTAGACAGGCGAAAGTAAGATCAATTGACGAACTCTCATGCATGTTGCACAATACCTTAATTGTTTCGGTGGTGTACATGTGTGATCAATATCTGCTGACGAATTAGACTGCTTGCGTAATCCGTGATCACACTAGGGGCCAACTGCATATTGAAAATGTCCAACTCATCCACCTTGCTTACCACATTCCTAACATATGTGTAGTTCTTATCCGGCTTAGGATTAGTCAGGTGAATGCCATTAAAATCCAATCCCTGTTGGTACTAACACCCTCGGTCTGACGAATATTCTGTGTCAAGAGCGAAACGTTACCAACAAACTACTCAAGCCGATTCATTGCAAACTTATTTTTGCATGAATATGGTTCCTGATCGATCACGAACACTTTCCAATATATTAGTGATAAGACAACATATACAAGACTTATTGCTACACCGCAGTACAGACTGTGCCAAGTGTCCAGCACATGTTCAGCTAATACTGAGTTCATGATTATGGTATGATATGACAGCACAAGCCTGATCCAGGCAAAGTGCCGCACAGTCAGAGACTGCACGTGGGCGATATTACTATCAGGTTGCCCAGGCCTAGACATACATGAGAAATACTGAATAAAGAGTTCATGATTAATGCCTAATATGTTTTCACATTCTCAGCACGCGTCATATGCTCTTCAATCGTTGTATGATCAGGTAGAGGCGATGGTTAGAGGTGTTACTTAATCACGTTCTCTCTTCTGACTAATAACTTTCGTCTGATGAAGCTTGTGTCAGAAGTGAAACGTTACCAAAACTGTTTTCAAATTTGTTTTCAGGGAAACGACTACTCGATCGGCCCTTAGCAGTCACCATTTCGAATATGTCGCAAAATCACAATCGTCATCGGCAACAGGTAACAAATGCTTAATTGCCATACAATCAATCATGACGCGAGAAAATTATAAACAGACGTATAAGGTGGACCTAAAAAGACACTGAGCCTGTAGAAGTTTAGATACAAAAACAGTGGGATGAGACGCACACGTCTTACATGGAACATACAATCAATGAAGCTGAGTGAACGAGTAGAGCGATAACAGCAGGACAGCTCCGGTGTTGATTTAACTGTCATGCACAACAAGCTTTCTTCGTCACTGCACTTAACAAACACTGTAATAAGATGCTTACTGCAACACCGCCACTAATTACGGTTACAAGATACATTCTAAAGCGAAACGAACCCTTGTGATATCCGATCGCTGGGGTATCCAGCCCTAAAGACGGGCTGAGGCAACTTTATAAATGATATTAAATATGTTCTTTAGCTGTCTACGCCGTGTGATGACAGTCACCAAGATACTTACGTCACAAAAAGAATTACCATAAATTTTCGAAATGTTTTTCTCAAGCATATACCTGATAGTGGAGAAACCTATCTCGATCCATTGTAATACAGTTCTGGATGGCCTCCTTCACCCTTCATTCAGCACACCGGATGTGGTCGTCAAACGAACAACGAAGGAAAACTGCTTCACAAACGCCCAGTAATGTCTGGGACCGTAGGCGAACAGTTGAAATCTTTTTTCGGTATGTATGTATGAAAGCACAAGCCTGATCCAGGCAAAGTGCCGCACAGTCTCTATTCGGTAAATTAAACTGAACGACTTCTCGGTCTTGCCAAGAGCAGGGGAATCTAACAAACACCAGGCTCGCAACATTATCAAGTCCGTATGGGCGTACTTCATTGTTTTCTGTTTTCTAAAACAGTCCCAACGAGGCAGGCGGAAAAATCCATGAAAATAAACACGCAAAGCTCTACGTAGCAGACTTACCGTCGATAACGGCGAATTTCCGTAATTATTCGGCGGTAAACGATCAGGTAAAGACAGATTCGTAGAGAAGCGTTCCAAACTTTTTAGAATTTGTCTAGCAGCCGAGCTGAGGTTTGGGACTGCAACAGAACTCGCTTCAGTGGAAGCGTTTGTTGCAGGCTCCAGTTCAAACCGAAGAGGAACAGTGGACTATATGAATGAGAAACGATAGCTGAGGAACATCGAACGAGAGCAAAACAAATTCGAGAACGACTGTGCAACAAGATACCGGTGTGGACACACTAAAACACGCCTTCAATCATATTGTAATTCGTAAACATTCGAACGATGGACGGAAATCGCGAAAATTTCATTTTAATCTCTTTGATCTGATAACTTGATGCAATATAGACTTTGAAATATCCGCAGGATGAAGTTGTATGCTTAAATGAATGGAAACATAATGGCGCAAGAATATTTACAACACAAACATATACTTATACGGTTTATCCAGGTTTATGGCTCATTAGACCGATTCGCTGTAGGGACTGAAAAACGACAATAGTTGTAACATTATTTTCGGCTGCAAATAACCAACGGTAATAAATAATACCAGTCCAAGCAGCGCAATTTCTAGCAGGTGCTAGTTAACAACAGGTAGCGAGAAAATCTTGTTTACACACAACGCTTTGTCTTCCAAAAGACAGGCTCAGTGAGAGGATTTTACGGCGGTGAATAGAAGTATGAAATCACAAGCATGGATCCGAGCAAAGTGCCGCAGTCAGAGACTGCACGTCGACCGAGATACTGTCAGGTTGCCCAGATCTAGATTGATCTAAGCGAAAATGGCAGTGAGACTCCCGCGTGTTTCGCACATCCGTAAGTGGCTGTAAACTAAGGAGGATGTCGATATCCTGGAATGCGTGCTGTCTACGGAGGTGACTGAATAACAATTTGTAACGGTTTAGCATTCGATTGATACGCGTGGGCTGAAGCGATTCGAAACATCAACGAAGCCGTTTAGCTAGCAACACAAAAGTAGTGAGTATAGTGAAAACTGGAAGCGGTCATATTCATGTTACTAATACTTGATTAGAGTACCGTTATATAAATTTTAATTTGATAAGCGCAGAAAATTAAGCTTGATGCTTGAACATGAAAGTATCCTGAGATTTTTTAAAATTACCAGGATTTTGCGCCTAATAAAACTCGGTGGAGCTTCACGTATGCTTTTAGCAGTTACGGGTTTATTGCAAAATCGGCAGCCTCCCAACATGCAAAAGACAGTTGATTGGAAACTAATATAACAGTGCAATTTTAGTTATTAATCGAAAAACGATTTAGAAGAAAGCTTGACGATGCATTAGAATGTCAGCAGCACCGGATATGGTATGCTAGACGATCGAGTAATAAAACTAAAGTATAAGCGACCTGGAGATGTCTAAGCTTTTTGGATCAACAATTTCGTGAGCGCATTGTCCGCAACACAGAAGACGTTGCCAGACTACTACGGCCTTTAGTCTGGTACATCGCATACTCCTCAAAACCAGGGTATAAATATCATTTAATTAGTTTCTGGCCTAGTTGTAGACATCTTGGTGTGTTTGATTACTCTTATCTGTTGTCAAGTGAAGTGGCGATGCGACATTAAAAGCCGCAAGGAAGCTAATGTCACTCTACTCGTTAACTTGCTTGAATGTATGCTTCATTCGAGGTGCAGGCAACTCATTACAGTTTGTCCGTGCTTAGCCTCTCTTAACCATTTTTAGAATTTTTACCATGTTATGGCTGTAGGACAGTTAACCAATCGGTAATTAATACCGATTAAAGCCGTCTATGATGATGATTAGACTCTAAAGTACAAGCTTAATGCTGCTGCACAGGTTGAGTGTAAAACGAAGTGATTCGCGGAAAAACGGGGATTCAGTCAATCCTGGAATTCTATCCATTACTCGAGCAACGCCACGCATGGCACAAACTGAATACGTGATTATTACTACACATCCCAGAACGAACGTGCAGTTATGCAGTACCTCGGTACTGCTCAGGTAACACTACACTATTTTGATTTTCTACCGGTACTGAGCTGCATGCACGGGTGCGCAATCGTGCAGCAATTCTGTGCTGTGTAACCAATATCGTGATAAATTGATTTGCCACTAGTGGTAAGCTGAATGCGAATACACACCGAAACCTCAGTCGTTGCTATTTTTCGTTCACACATCAGTCAGACCTGGGCAACCTGTCAGTATCATAGCCCAAGTGTAGTATTTGACTGTGCAGCACATTGCCTGGATCCGATTTGTGATTTCAAATATACATACATACTGGACTGCATGCAGAAATCTCAATACTACTTTTGTTCCCATCTGCTGTTTACAAGATAGCATATTGGCTCACGTACAGTCTATTACTGTCTTTTCAGGCTTGCGATTTCATACAAACATCCAAGCGGCATGCGAAACAATCGACCGCCAAATTCTGCCTGTTGAGACATGGGGTGGCCATGAATTACGTCTTATTTCGAAGGCATTATATTGGGAAAACTCGGACGCGGTTCCAGACTTATAGCACCTACGTTCAGTATTTCCATCTGGATGAAAGACGCCCGCTGTTTCATTTCAACCTTCGAGCGATGATATTAAAAACTGCTTTGAATACTACTCATCTTAGCGAGAATATTACGATCCTCCCTGTTCCGCGGCGTCATCATAAATGGCGAAGATGAGCAAATACTGTATATATGTATGAAATCACAATCCTGATCTAGGTAAAGTGTCACAAAGTAATAAATCGCACAGAGACTAATATTTTGTCGGGTGAGAAATTTTAACAGAAACCGAAATGCCAGCTTGGCGCCACATTGTTGTCGCATACAGCTCACAAATGGTGTCAAATAAATTTTGCATTTTGTTGGCTGCAAGATTGCAGATCCGTGCAAGTAAAAATTACAGCTGCTATAGATATCCTCCTGTACAAAACTGGTACATGGTATGGTATGAAGGCACAAGCCTGATCCAGGCAAATTGCCGCACAGTCAGAGACTGCACGTGGACTAAGATGCTGTCGGGTTGCCTAGGCCTAGACAGATATGAAAAAGAAAAACGAAACAAAACTGTTAAGGTAGATGAAAGCGTCACGTTTGGAAGATTACTCAAAGTAGCAAAACGTTTTACGCTCGTTAAGTGCAAAGCATATTCTAGACGTTGAAAATTTAATAGACAGGTAGTCGAGTGATTGCTTCATTATCTGAGGTCACTACCAGAACAACAGTCATCCGCGAAACCTAATCCATGGTTAAAATCGTGGCTAAGATAATAAAAGGTATTGGATGAAGTTATGGCAGGTCGGCGTTGTTAAATGACTTATGAAACAAAATTTATTATAGCAAATCGAAATTTCCCAGCACCCACTTGGAAGATATCTCTTCGTTCAGGTCGGCAACTAGCGGCACCACCATAAGTAGTTCTTGATGAGTAAAACTGGGATGACCTGTCGGAATCGGTTCGCAAAAATGATGACTGATCGGACTCTCTACGCATTCTTTTTGAGGGACGAGAAACAGGATTATCTTCTTTTTTGAAAAAAGACGAAGACCAAGGAGCTGTCTGTGTGTTTATTCGCGGAGATTCATAAGCATAAGAACCCATTCGTTTTCTGTTCAACGAGTTCGAAGGAGCGGTTTTGGGCTGAACGGAAGTTTTTCGAGGAAATAAGGATGATACGCCACTTGTTGACGAGTGCCCGCTTAGTTCTTCGTCTGAGTTATCAATCGCGTCCAGATCAACGTTCACAGACGATGAGTAAACAGAGTGCGCCTGAGTATTGGAATCACGTTGCTTACATTTGGAAAGTTCAGCGTCAATCACAGGGCTGTCTTCTACAAATATGTCGGAAGCAGAATTTTTCTGAGATTATTGAAAAACTCGACGTACTTGGGGCAATATAACAGACGGGACAAGTGAAGACAGGGAATCAGCAATCCTACGAAAAATTGACTGTTTCAATAAAATGATGGATTTTTAATTCTGTACCTTGCGTCTTTTTGTCTGATGGGAGTATCCGCCGCCGGACGCCGAATCACACATTACCACTTAAATTTTCTTCGTAAAAGGTGCTTTAGATATATGTGTTATTTAAAACAAAATATCGTTTTACGAATTAGAAGATAGAGTATAAATTTGATTTGAAGACAATACATTTGCTGTGCCGTAGCAATTTCTATATTGTAATTCAAGCAAAATGTAAATCATAATTATTGCTTTTCAAATTGCTTTAATGTTGCTTTTTGGCGCGTGGTTTGATTTTTATTTTCACGATGCCTTATTTTTGGAATTCATTCATTTTGTGAGTTAATCGATTAAATTTACAAAATGTTACAATGTACTACATTTTCCTCTACTCTGGCTGCAAGATAAAGGTTGCTAAAGGTATTGATTGCAACGAGTGAAAGCGTTGGGCATAACCGAAGTGTTCTGGACTGTGGCCAACTCACTTTAAGGTTTATGCAGCAGATCAATGACTGAAATGGCTATGCGTGAACTGCATGAAGTCCGTAGAAATTTTGGCTAAGGTGCTGCGATTAATTGAATTGTATTGAATTGAATAACCAACCCAAGAATTGAAGTAAGAACAAACCACGCTCACACGAACTACAGTATGTGTTAATTAATGCAGATTTTACAACGACAATTTAATTACGAAATTATTGATTAGTATTTATTATTATTTAACCAATCATTACAACCACTGCAGTTCCGATCATCCTCGGATTTGTGTAATCTTGAATAGGTTTGTTGCATGTTCATCAGAAGCGTGTCCAGTGTTTGCAGGTAGAATTGATTGAACACACGGAGGTTCCAGCAAACTCGAAACGTCATCCACAGTTGCCAACAATTGTATCGCTTTTTCAATGGCAGTAGTCGAAGGTGCCAGTATGGCTTTTCTTCTAGCGGTTTTGAAAAGTACATTATCTGACGATCGTTTAGATGAGCTAGAAGGCAGCGCTGAATTCGCTTAATAAGATGAGTTAGGTGATTTATTTGAAATGGTATCTGCTGAATTCTGACATTTGCTAACTTTGAAGCCACTTTTTGGTAATGAAAACTAGATTTTTCGTTTGAATCAATGATACGGGCGGATGTGGACGTGTTAACAGGAGGAGCGCTTGAGTCGGTTGATAAGGAAGTCAAATTTTTATCAGCTGTCTGCATTAAAGCCTTGGCTTTTCCGACAGGTTCTCGGAGCCCATATGGAATAAGGCGACGTTTGACGTTCCCTTCTACGTCAAGAGAAATTGGAGGAATTCATAATCCACCAGTTGCTTGCGAACATTTAATTATGATATTCTTCAACTCTGAAGTGTCTTCGGCGAAAAGATAAACTGATTTTTAGTGCTTCCATTGCTTTCAAACCGAGAACAGATGGACCAGTTCTAATAACAATGAATCTACTGTCAGCAGTATTGTTTTCATCGCGGATAGAGATCATACAGGATCCAATGACAGGAATAGAATGTACAGTAATGCCTTTCATTGTGAGGCTTGTAGGTTGGATTTTCGCATTAGGAGCAAATTTTTTAGGATCTTTCTGGGTAATAAGCGATTCAACGCTACCCGTATCTAGAATAAAATCTGGGGATGCGCCACTAGTAACACAAAAAATGGTTTTACGAAGGTGATATTTCAGCTGTTTACTTGCTATATCATTCTTCGATATTTCACTTTATGTGTGTTGAACATGACGGAATTTTCCGCTGGCGACAAATCTGTTGTTGCCAACCGCACATCTTCATACTGTTCGCAGTGAGCTCCAACATCTTTAAAAGAGGGTTTTGGCAGCTTCAAGAGTTCATTCTGCAAAACACTGTCATGTATTCCAGCAATTAGAAGATCTTTCAATTGCATTTCTAGCAAGTCACCAAAGTCGCGTTTTGCTGCCTGAATTAACAACTGCAGAATAAATTCGCGAATTCCTTGATTGGGCTGACGCACCATGAAATGAAATTTTGCACGTTTGGTTGCTTCGAAATGTACAGGTTTCACATGTTGCATTAAAAGCGCATTCAGCGTTTCGTATGGAAAAGATATGGGCGAATCCGAATAAGCCAAATGTTTTATTTACGTATAAGCAGATTTTCCGATTGAATTTAGAAAATAAACAGACTTTTAATCATTTTCTGCTTTCGGCCGTGTCATACCTTAAATTTCGAATCTTTCAAAACAGTCTTCAATTTCTCGAGCATTTGCAATCATATCGAGAGGTTCCAAAATTGAATTTGCCACGAAGAAATCCTGCTCGTGACGCCAAATTTAATGAATTGAATTGTGTTGAATTGAATAACCAACCCAAGATATGAAGTAAGAACAAAACACGCTCACACGAAATACAGTATATGTTAATTAATGCAGCTTTAACAACGAGAATTTGAATTATTGATTAGTATTGATTATTATTCAAACAATCATCACAGGTGCGTAAGCATCTTGAAAAATGTCAGTATTCTCCACCACGCCCAAAACCTTTAGTAATGTTGCTAGTTATATGTTCACGTCTCTTACAGCCAGCATAACACTTCATTCGCACCACCGAAGGCGAGGCCATCGTCACTCTCCTGTCCTCTGGAGGCTCCTTGGAAGCAAGTTATGGACAAAAGCTTTGCGTCACAAATCTTCGATCTTCTAATTGATTCTCAGATTTATCAATGTCTTTATTAAACCTGATGCTACACCAATGCAACGGAGATTCAGGTTCAATAGGCGTACCGTTACTACTCAATTTTACATCTAATCTCCTAGCAATAGAAAAAAGGATAGAATTAAATGGGGAGTCGCAAGAGCTGAATGCACCTTTAACTTCGCTTTCTTCAGTCAATGAATCAATCACTCACTCAGTCCTCTCCGTGTCAGGTGGCACATGAGGCGGGGACAACCAAACGCCAGTGGTTCCGGTCTGCCGTGGTATTCTCATTTATGTTAATACAGATTTTTCGGCAGAAATATAAAGTTCTTATATGTTAGAAGATCTAGATTACTCAATTTGGATCACCAAACCCTCTCTTGATGCTCTCATAGGGTGCATCTATAACCTACCATCTCCTTCCACACTCACTATTGATAAGCTTATAAATGTGTTTACTGAGGCATCCACTGCCCCTCTCAGTAATAAAATTATTGCTGGGGATTTCAACATGCCATGCATCAGCTGGAAATACCCCCACATTTCGAATAGATTTTCAGCATTCACTAAAACGATTAATCTTTTAGGTTTCACACAATCTGTGAGTAAGCCTACAAGACTGTCCAGCATTTTAGACTTGATCTTCACTCTAGGTACTGATCCTAGCAACGTTGAAATTTTAGCTCCACTGCACAGTTGCGACCACAGTATGGTCACTTGCGTTCTGCTCCTTTTTCGGAAGCCGGCATATATACACAATGATGAGAAAATTTATATCAACTGGACTAAGTTTTCGAATCTTCTCAGAGACAACGACTGGACCGAATTATTTATTTCTTCGATTTTGAATGATAACCTTTTACCATGCCTTCGAAGTTCTTCTACCTCTCATATCAGGAGAAGTAAACATAATCCGATAACTCTTCTCGAAAAAAAGATTGCTCGGCTCTCTACATCTGCGAATCATAAGTTTGAGTTTTTCTCTGTTATACGCCGACATGAGCTATGTAACGCTATCCCAGTTATTGAAATTCGCTTTAGAGAGCGTCAAGAAATAAAGGCTTTAAGCAGTGACTCAAAGACTAAGTCCTTGAATTCTCTTACGAAGAATAGATGTTGCCTATTAAAAAGTGACGTTTCTTCAATTATTTATCAAAAACATAATAAGGATGTAGACACTACTGACCCGCCCACAATAAGTCAGGCTTTCTTTTAATTCTTCAGCAGCTCATTTAATAATAACATTTACCATTCACCGGCAAACAATAACCTTCCCTTAAATACTATTGACTCCTTTACTTTAACTTTGAAAGAATTAAATATATTTCCCGTCGATGTAAAATTTCTTACAAGCCCGATGGTGTAGGTTTTATATCAGCCATCCTAAAAAACAGCAGTGAAGATTTTTCCTTACTCTTATTAAATATTTTTCGATATTTTTCTCAAATCCAGAATCTTTACAACTCATTGGAAACACACGGTTATTATCCCTCGTTTAAAATCTGGTAATTCGAACCTCGTTACGAATTATCGCCCTATTAATCATACTCCCATTCTCTCTAGGTTATTTGAAAAGTTAATTAAGAAATCTTTGTTGCACTACCTTGGCCCAGATGCGTTCTCCCCAGTCCAACATGGTTTCCTAAACCAAAAATTATGTGTAACCTGCCAGTTGGAATATTTAGATCACACAACCAGTTCACTAGACTAAGGATCATCAGTGATTATTGTATTCCTAGACATGAGCAAGGCTTTCGATCGGGTTCCAAATACGCTACTCCTTTTAAAATTATCATATATATATCTATTCATGGACCTTTATTAAGCTGGTTTTATTCTTTTCTGTCTGATCGCACCTTTTCAGTTAACGTAAACGGTGTTACTTCACCTGATCAGCTGAATCCAAGTGGCGTAATTCAGGGCAGCGTTCTAGGCCCCCTTCTTTTTTCTCATTTATGTTAATGATCTGCAAATTGTTGTAAACCACTCTAAACTCTTTATCTTCGCTGATGACACAAAAGTCGTCCTATCAATACCACCTAATGAAATGCCACAAACTCTGATATCCCTTAACACTGATCTTGCATCTCTATCAAGCTGGGGCGCACAATGGGGATCAGACGTTGGGGACATCGGATTTTGGTATTCTCTTCTATCAACTTTAATGAGCAAACAAGACATCTCCTCACGAGAGCACAACAAAACTTTGGTTTAATTTAACTTAAGTTCCTCTTACGCGACAGTAAAATTGCTCTATATAAAATGAAGGTCCTGCCAATTCTTGATTATTTTAATATCATATATTCCCACATGGGGAGGCGTGATTGTATTCTCTTAGAAAGACTTCAACGGACTTCCACCAAAATAACTTTGGGCTATCCTAACCCTTTTCCCTATCTTGAAAGGTGTAATTTGCTTAGTGTCGAACCCCTTTGGCTACGCAAAATTCGTCTGAATCTGCTTCTTTTCTTCCGAATCATTACCCAGCAGCGAATTAAGCTTCAGTCTGGCATGCGCTTTCGCGATTATATTCATTATGATAAGCGTAATCGAACAAGGCTATTGAATATCGCTTTGTTTTGCGCTAAAATTAGACGTAACATCTTCTCAATTTGATATGCACAACGTTAGAATTCTTTCCCTCTACATTTCCGTATGTGCACATCTACAGAAAAATATAAAACGGTTCTAGGAACTCTTACCGTTCACAAATCCTAAATTCTTAAGATAAACTGTTCTATACACATTGTATACTGTCATGGGATCCCAGGTTTATAATTCCACATCTTTCTACACATATTATTATATCATGAGGTCTGATAGTATTCTCTGGATAACTGGCCATTCAAGTGTCAGGTTACCGGACCATAAAAATGATTTTACACTAATTAATCTCAACATTGCCTTCGATGACATTTTCTATACACTATTATGTATATAACTGTCTTTTATTTCGTGTGAGGCCTCGAAATTTCACAATTTCATTCAAACGTGCAAAATAATAAAATCTACAAAGAAAATAAAAAAAATCGTAAAAAAACTAAAAACTATGTTTTCAATTTACATTCTTATTACTTAAATGATGTACTATTTTACTTTGATGACCTCTCACCGTGCTGGCGAAGAGAAAATCTTTCATTATATTCTAGTTTCTTCGAATAACGAACCCTCACTGTAACTGGCTCGAAACCTATCCGCCCGAGATTTGTTCCGTATTCGATGCACTCTCCTACAGATAACGAAAATCCGGCTAGTGAACAAATTTTGGTTCGATTCGCCGACAATTCATCAAGAGTATTGGAGCACACAGCGTACACAACTCCCATGCTATTAACCACACCCACTCAAACCCCCCACAATTTCTGAGATTTTAATATTCCGATGGATTTTTGTTACCTTCTCAATCTTCTCACCCAACCTTTCCGTAAAAACTTGAATTCATGCATATATAATTCATTTATCAATTTTTTTACAAGTTCATTACAATTCGCACCACTTTTTCTATAATTACCTTTCATTTCTGTTCTCCATTTGTTTCTCGCATCCTTGCCATTCGTAAATCTTGACATAATTTAAATGAAATTTTATTGTTATTAGACATTGAGAATTTTTTCTTACCCACTGTATATTCATTTCCATTATTGAACGGAAAAAATGTTTAAAAATCCCGCTCACTTCGGACACTTGCACTGTTCTAATTTCTTTTGCTGTTCAAATTTTGATAAACTGATAATGTATTGCATGCCTTGGATGTCCGAGAATACATATTATTATTATTAATTGGACATGCAACATGCATAATTCTCTCACCTTTCGTAATGAGACCTCTATCATCTTCCATTCACAGGAACACACGCTTGTGCTCGATACGAATTAATCCTGGTAGTGGCGGGTGTGTTCAAGCACACCTCTAAAAGAATCTGGGCGTTTGTTTCGACTTTGTAGACTGTTGCCTTGTGATAATGATACTGATACTGCATCATTATCTTTATCTTTATCACAAGTCGATAGTCTTCTTAAATTAGTCCGCAACAAGTGCCTAGAAGATTTCGAAGGTTTGCTTGAAAACAATATCCAGTATCATAATTGCTTCGTAGGAAGCACAATCGTGTGTACTTGTGAATGGAAAATGTGAAAGGTATTAGCACCGGATTGTGAGGAAGTTAATGCATATTAAATGTTTAATCGTTTGAAAAGAACCTTGGCAACACTCAATTGTAATGCAAACGACAAAATTGCCCACGTTATTTTTTGTTTGAAATAGCCACTTAGTAAACTCGACTCAACAAGTTATCATTAGTTTATAAAGACATGTAGGCGCAGAAATGATTAACTTCGTTTGATGAACACTTGAAATGAGAATACTCTTATAACTGAAACCTTAATTCACATTTCCACGTTATTCAGTTCAATTCGGTTTCATTCGTTTATCACAGAACTGAAAGTGGCTGATAAGCCAAACGAGCCTCTAAATAACCGTCAGCCAAATGCCGTTTATAAATGCCTACTAGTGCCATTAGCAATTGCTTTTTTCTGTTGATATCTCTGAAGTCTAGCACAATGCCTTTCGAGAGCACACCATAAGCGAGAATCAATAGAAGCTGACAGAAGCAGCGGCACATAATATTTGGAATGATAGTATTCTATAGTCACTTTTAAAAAAGGATGCAATTACCTCCAGGTTTGCTGAAGACAGGTTCAGGGTGAATACAAGATCTAAGATAATGACATTTCTAGTGGGTTTGTCAATAAATTGTTTATATCCTAGTAAAAGGATATTAGTCTAGTGTTCCGATAAAAGGTGTATAACATCTGTGATGTACAGGATCGTGCCAGGTTAACTTTGACATTTTGAAGTCATCAGCAATGAGTTTATATAGCGCTGGTGTGAAGATGCTTTAATAAACTCATTAGTTAATAAACCCATTCTAGATATGGTTGTAGACGTTGGATAATTAATGCAACCTAATAAGAGATCTGAAGTTGGTAATACAATCTATGTTGTGTCTTCTAGTTCTGACAGATTAGGTGAGGTAAACTTATCAGCTGTGAACCTGAAATAAACATATACAAGAGTACCGCCATCAAGTTTTGATGTTCGATTATTCCCGAATATCTGGTAATTGGCTACCATAAGTGTTGAGTCAGGCTGGTCCTCTCGTGCCCAGCTTTCAGTTATAAGAATAATTTCTACGGATTTTGAAATGTGAACAGAATTCAGCATTTGGATTTTAGGTGTAATTGATCTGGCATTTATAAGTAGGATACCAACACAAGAACGAGCGAAATTGAAATAAGTGATGGTAGACTTAGGCAAAATTAGGGCAATTATTATTTAATATATTATTTTTTTGAAAAAAATTGAATGGTCAATAAAAGGCATGTATCAGTTTTAAATGGGGTGTTTTGAGTCTTATAATCTCGAAAGTAAAATGGTTGAGTACAATGATCGAGTGGGTAAAAGGAGGGTCTATGAAGCCATTAGTAGTCAATGAGGGACTGGTTATACAGCATCGGTCGCTAAGGTATTTGAGTACGGTTACTGACATCGTGTGTGCGTCTATTATTTTAATTGACCAGCGTTACTGGTTAGTTGAGAGGCTTTCTGGACTACTGTTGTTGTTGTTCTCCGTCGGTCGATGTCGACCATGGATGCACATCACATCGCATGAATTTCATGTTTTGCAACTTTTTGAATGACTAAACAGTCCGATTCGGGAGGAACAATCTCTCCCGCAGCGCTTGCAACGATGGTCAGAACTCTGTTGTATTGCATCGGTTGCACGCCGGCGGCGTGATCTGCATTCAGCTGCCAGGAGCTGTATTTGCTCCTCCCCGGCTTGCAGTCCACGCTTTACACAATGCCTCCAAAGTGAGCGGTCAAGAGCAAGTTCTTCCCAGCTTGCGGGGTCAATGTCAAGAGCTTTCATATCTCTTTTGCAAACATCTTTGTACCGCAAGTGCGGTCTGCCCAATGGTCGATTTCCTAATTGCAACTCACCGTAGAGTAGATCTTTCGGAATACGACCATTTTCCATTCTATAGACATGACCAAGCCACCGCAGGCGGCGATGACGTAATAGGGTGAACAGGCTCTGTAGACCAGCTTTTGAAAGCACTTCAGCGTTAGTCACTCTGTCCATCCACGATATGTTCAAGATACGACGGATGCTTCGTAGATGGAAAGCATTCAGCTCCCGTTTGTGTCTTGCGTGGGTGGCCCAGGTTTCACTGCCGTATAGTGAAGCATTTAGTACGCACGCGCTGTATACCATCATCTTTGTCTTTACAGTCTGCTTGCGGTTACCCCAAACACGAGAGTTCAATCGGGACAAAATGACAGCTGCCTCTTCCAATCCGCTTACCTGTTCAGCGATCCTTCAAAAAGTAGTGGAATGGTCAACGAATTCGTAATTACCGGAGCAGCTTAATTGCTACAGCAAACCTGGTTATAAAAGACCCGCACTAAAATTCGTTTTAGTTCCACAATCAGGTTAGTGGGCTTAACTGATCTCTTAAATTGGGCTAATCTACGCACGTTGGCCGGATGCGAGTTAGTTATACATTCTCTTATTGACGTTTGAGGGCCGTAGAATGATTTTAGTCCCAGGGAATCTAGATCCTACTTGATTTTGACATCCGAGTCTTTGACGCCGATTCTAATTACAGACGGGTTTCATGTTGACCAGTTTCATTGGTGATTGGTCTCTTACACAAGGGTCTACACAACTTATCTAGGAACCATACCAAATACCCTTTTGAATCCGTGTCAGGGTAAGAGCCCATCGAAAAGACAAGCACTGTCCATCCAGTAGATCGATAGATAGCGCAATAGGATGTACATAATTTAATCGGTGCCTCGATGTTCCACCATCCAATATCTCGCGGGGTGTATTTATTTTATCCGCTTTCCTGATTTGTAGACCGAAACACATCTGAACAGATACGCAAGACATTGTGCCTTGGTGTTACGGTAACTATCGTGTCTTCAGAAACGATTGGCACTAGATCTAGGATGTCTCGAGACTTTGTTCTTCCAAATACAGCTTACAAGGCAACAGATAGTTCAAGGGGGCGCTACGCGCCAGCAATACATTCACCGGATTTCGTGCTGAATTTCTATTCCGGGTTGTATCCCAATATGTTCTCCGCGGGGCAGTATTATTCAGAAATAACCTTTTTCATCTTTGGGGTTTCAACCTGCCTGCCAGACACCATTTACCAGGGATGGAATGGAGCCATCCAATTGTCTTCTACTCTTCCTGTCGGCAAAAGCAATTCTGCGGGTAGTTGGTTGTTGATCATGAGCTGGACGTTTTGAAATAAGATGGTAGCGGGCCATTATTAGGATCAATAATTGTTGTGACGACCTTTGAATACGATACAGTCTTTGTAACGTAGCGCGATTTCCTTGTACTAGCTTAATAATCAGATGCATTCTCCAGGGTTTTTCAAGTTTTAAAATTTTTAGGTCAATGGTTGTCATTTGCATTCAGCTGCCTATCAGACAATCTCTACGATACGGAATACTGAGAATAATTCTGGATCTTGAAAGCCTATCTATTTTAAAAAGCTTGCAGCTACTGTTTAATAACAAACCATCAACGTACACTTTATGCGACGTCTCCACTATCGCATACCACGATTTACACTTTTTTCTACTTTCAAGTGTCGTGAATAAACCCTCTTACGACCATTCTATAATCCTGAGCAAGCTGCACGATGTTGGTGTTAATGGGTGCCTTCTTACCTGGCTGAGAAGTAACCTTGATTGCCAGGTAACTGTACGCATCGATGGTGTGATCTCTGGGGAAATCGAAGCCATTCGCTGTGCCCTTGAAGGTTCGGTACATGGTCATGTTCTATTTTTCGTCTACATCAACGACCTTCCGAAAATTGTCACACACAAAATGGTTCTCTTTGCGGATGATGTTAAACTTTGGATGCGAATCACGTCGCTTACAAAACAATTTTGATATATTAAACAGCTGGTCAGAGCGAAACAAACTTCTATTCAACTTCCGAAAGTGTAAAATGTTGCAAAGAGGTGAAGATTTCCCATTCTCATACAACCGAAGATCGAAACAACTGGAATGGACAACAAAGGAAAAGGACCTCGGCGTATGGGTTAGTGGAAGTCTTAAGAATAGCATGCAATGCGAAGCTGCGTACAACCGAGCTAGCCGCACGCTAGTTATGCTTCGCTGTATTTTCGGACATTTTTCCCGTGAAACATTCCCCATGCTTATAAATACGTATATTAACCCAGTGATGGATTACTCAGTGCGAGCTTGGGCACCATGGCTACAAAAGTACATCAAGCTGCTCTAGAGGATTTATCACAGCAACTAAAATGGTTGGCTGTCTCCGCAACCTACCATATAAGGATCGACAGGTTCATCTTAATTTGGATACGCTGCCTTGAAGACGGGTTCGATTTGATCTAATCCTAACTTATAAAATAATGAACTCAAAGCTGCACGCTCTGAGGCATCTATTTCGCCTCCGGACAAGCCACACCACACCCGTTAGCATTTGATATTCGACATTCTCATCGGAACTCCAGTCAGTTTTTCTATTCGGTGCGCGTTTGTTTCTTATGGAACTCCCTACCGTCAGATGTTGTCCAATCATCTAGTGAAAGGATTTTCAGGAACAAATTGGATATAATTATGCGTAGTAATTCCACACCACATCCCGTTTATATAACATGATCTTTATTCAAACGAATAGTTTTCCATCATACCGAGAGAATACATGGCATTTTTTTCTAACTACAAAACTGTCGATCTTCAAAGTGCCTCAATTTATTTTGTATATATATATTTATTGTCCTTATACGAATATCCTGTGGTGTTGTACAGCTACGAGCTTTTTATACCATAAATAATTGAATCTTGGATCTTACGACACAGCATCCAATATGATTATTTGAAAATGTTTCCTTCTGTAACCTGATCGCAACATCCTCTTCGGCTCCTCTGTATTAATAATTCGCAAAATCCCAAGACCGAATACCCATTCTATCAAACAGTTGCTTCTTGACCGCACTAATTTGCATTTCTCATTAGTCAAGTGTCAATTTCTAAACTCTGAAGTCATCTTAACTGGAACTGTCAGTTTTTAAACAGCATCCTGAAATACTTCGATGCTTCGATTTCCAAGTATTACTCACCATCATTCTAGTTCCCAGTGAAGGCGTTTTGCCCTATGATAGTTGATAAGGTCTGCAGCACTTGAGTTAAACAAAGTCGAACTAAAAAACCTTACTAACAGCAACGGTTAGGCTATCGTGATACGTGACTAGCGGAGGGGTGAGTGAGTGCTTTCGTGGTTGAGTGGAGGTAACCAGTTCAATGCCGTTGTCGACTGTCTAAACCTAACCTCACTGTGTTTATGCCATGGTAAGAAAACACTTGTTTACAATTATCCAGTAACTCGTATACGTTCAGTTCAAGGTTGAACATGACTATTTTGTATAATATTCATGTGAAGACAAATTCGAAAATCCATTCTGTTTTTCCGGATTTTGCTAGACTGCGCAGTTCATTGTTGCAATTGGTATCGATTTTTCATTATTTCCTCAGCTTTTTGCAAGATTCGGTTCGTAGGAGGAAACGAAAGTTTGTATTTGTGTGACGGCAAAGAGTGCAGACTATTATGGTAAATATTATCACGATTTTGTCGTAAGCTCGAATAATTCGACTCCAAGTTTGGACTCAAACCTTATCGATTCAATGAGTGCTCGGAGAATTCCTACTTTTCTGGTAGATGTTACGTTTTTTAGCCATAAATCTGTCAAGTTCGTAATTCTTAGAATTGAAAAAAACAATTTTTCGTCCTAACAAAAAACTAGAATGATAGTTTGTGTTACTGAACTCCACATTTGGTGACACTGGAGTTCACGTTTGGGTTGAGATTGCTCTGATGTTACTCCAATAAAATTGCCACGAACCGTTGAAATCTAGCCAATATTATTCACCAATTAAATTTGGTTCCCATCAGTGTATACGCGATCTGCAACTTCCATTTCATGGCCAATCTTACGGGATGCTGTTGTTGGCCTCGTTCGGTCGATGTCGACCATGGTTGCACATCATATGCGCATGAAGATTTCACGCTCCATAGCGTTTCGAATGACTAAACACAGCGATAAGCCATACTCGGTCGTTCGGTGTCAGTTGCACTCTGACGGCGTGATCTACGATTAGCAGGCCAGAGCTGCATCTGCTGTTTCCCATCTCGCAGAGGACACTTTACACGGTGTATATCTAGAGTGAGTGTCCAAGAGCAAATTCTTCTTAATTCGCAGATTGAATGTCAACAGCATTCATATCTCTTTTGTAAACGTCTTTGTACCGCCCAATGGTCGAATTCCTGATTGCAACACGCCATGATGTAAGTTTGTCATGTTAGATTTTGATTGTCGGCATAAAATCCGCCCCTTTCTCTGTATTGCTATTGGCTTCTAGCTTTTCAGCTGGGAGAATCGGTTCAGGATGTCTGCAGCAAGCGTGTAATGACAGTCTAAACGAGCGTTAACAACTGGTTGGCAGTAATCATTTCAAACGTTTGTTACAATAATAAATCAGTCAATATATATTTTTTACATGACTTTGTTGACGCAAAGCGTTCACCGGGATCAAAGTTCCCTCACGTGTATACGTCATGCAGTTCTTACACATTTCTGTTGCGTGAGTCATGTTAAACTCTGAAAAGGAACTCCCAATTTTGCTACATTCAAATCGTTTGAGACCTATGACGACGGAATCCCGGTGGTCAGCTATGCACTCACCTACGTCTCAGTTGTTTCTGTTTATTTTATCTACATCATGAACCCACTCAAACAACGTTCCGTTCCGTCTTCGTTCCGTTTTCCTGAATGTTGGGTTAAGAATAACGCATCGATTGATAGAACACAATGACTGTCTCTAATTCTACATTATCCCTTCATTATAACAATTTGACGACGGGATATTTCATCATAACAAAATCACTACGACCCGTTTTTGCGTATCGTGAAACATTAAATATTAAATCCACTGTTAAATAAATAATATAGGAAACCATTTTAATTTTAAACCATATATTGGAGATCTCTGCCCTATTTTCCTTGCTAATCTTGTAGTGTAGCAATCAGCCTTTTATGGAGTACCTGCATGCTGAGGCAGTGGAACTCACGAAGACTGACATATATGTGATCAATAAGGCAGATGAGGCAGAGATCTCCACTATATGGCTCTTGGTTTCGCAACTGGTAAATAGTATTTCAATGATATTTTCAATACCCTTCAACTTTAGTCACGTTTGCCACACGCTTAACCTTGCACATGTGAGCTTGTATTAATCGAACTTGACTTGAATTCACGATGTGCTGGGTAAATCAGCCCATTGATTCGGTCTAAGTCTACGAGACTTCGACACGCTAGTAGTAAAAAGAGGCTATTTAGTGGTTAGACCAATTAGAATTTTCTTAGATGGAGAGCTATTAAAATGCCTTCCTTGTCCTGGCTATCACCCTTGGTCTGATGCAAATTACGTCATGGGTGAAACCTTACCTCATAATTCCTCAATTTATTTTGTTTATATTTTTATTGTCCCTATACGAATATCCTGTGGTGTTGTACAGCTACGAGCTTTTTTATACCATAAATTCCTGAATCTTGAACTGCTCAAATTGAGTGGGTTCAAATTTAATTGTTAATTTCAATGACAATGATGAATCATGAATCATTTTCCAACACATTTCAGAGTGGAGCAACAGTGTTTGTATTTAACTTTGTTAAAACATGCATTTTTTTCCAAAAGACGCTTGAATAAAATATCATCCCAATTGCAAACTGCGATATTCACTTTTACCCTGTTAAATATTACACGGAAATTATGGTAATTATTCGTAACAACATCAATCAATATTCAAGAGATTCGTGGGAAACGGTTATCCCCTAATATCAGCTAAAAATAAACGTGAAAATGTGATTTCGTTTTAATTTCTATCAAAATATTTTTACAAACCATGACGAACGTAAACAAATACAAAATTATGCATAGAAAATTGTTTCATAGATAAGTAATGAGGTGTTACATTTTTGAATAAGCATTCGTTTTCTATTGATTTTTGGTTTTCTGAATAATACATAACCGATGCAAAATCGCCCTGCGCGGTTGTTTTGTTCGAATAAATCTAGAGCGCTTGTACAGTGTACAACCGAGGGAATGAGAAAGTAGATAAAAAACTTTTCAATCAGATCAATATGTAATTCAGTTGTGGGAAATCGATCGAACCACCAAATAAACCGAAATACGCGAATACGTTTTCAACTAAGTTTACCCAAATTGTATGTTTTAGGATTGTGTAAAAGAAAGTCACGTTAAATATAAAATACCTACGTATTAGTTAACGAAATCCTTGGATTATTTAAGATAACCTAACGTGGGAGCCAGTAATCAAAGCAAGTGTAACATGTTCATTTATACCAAGTGCACATTTACGAATGCTCAGTGTTTAAATAACAAATTAGGTGAACTATGTCAGTTTTGTGACCGACTTTCACCCGATTTGTTTGCAGTTACAGAGACTTGGTTTCAGCCATACATGACTGACGCTGAGATCTAGATTCCGAGCATGTCACTACTCCGTCGCGATCACCTAAGATCTGGCGGTGGATTTGTAGTCTAAATTCATAAACATTTAACACAGTGTAACGTAACCTCAGACTTCCTGATACGATGTGGTGTTCAGTAAGCCTAGTCAATGGAGATGAATGTAAAATCTGCATCATTTATCGTCCGCCGTCATCCGAAAGCCCATTTAATGATATACTAATCGAATCTTTGCAATACATTATAAGCTGCCAGACTACTCAATAGCTGATCATGAAGAATTTTAATCTCCCTTATCTGTTTTCAAGAAGTGAACACTCCATGCATTCGTTTGAACATAAATTCAAGAAGCTTATCGACATTGCTTCAACCCCTGACCTCGTCTTAACTTCTGAAGAAACGACATACAATAAATGACAACACTAGTAAACAGTGACCCTGCTGTGCTAGTCTTCAATTATGTATGTAATACGGATGCTTGAGTGAACAGACAAAAGTCTTACGGAAACTGCTATTTCAATATTCAAATATCACTCTCCAGGATGCTTAATCAAGAGTTTGATTGCATGGATTCTGACTCATATTACGATGCTTTTATAAAATAGTTGAATTCGAAGATTGAAGTAAACTCGAGTTTTATACCACAAAAATGCAACTTTAACTTCCGGTTTGTTATCCGGAGTAGAACTCGTTAATAGTTATCTATAAAAAAGATTCTTGGTTCACTCATAAGAATTGTTGTACGAAGCAATTTGGAAGCGATTCTGTAAAATACGGAATTACGTCACGAATCTTGTTATAGAAGATCGCATGCAGTTTCAATGGAACTTGCTTAAGAGAATGGAAAACAATCTTAAGCTTCTCTACAAGATAGTAAATGAGAGATCAAGAATCAAACCACGCGTATTCTCTGTGCAAACCCGTAATGGATTGTCTCACTCTGCCGAATATTTCACCGATGCTTTAACAACGTTCTGCTCACTTGTCTTCAATCCTAAGCGTTGTACTGTATATCAAGATTTATCGAATTTGCCACATTTGGTAACATTTTGCTTCTGAACACAGAAGCTTCGTCAGACCAATGTGTCTGTACGCCAATCCTCGTTTCTCTAAGATAGACAGGCGAGATCAAGTCAATTGATCACACCCCTAAACGCTGTGTTAATCCCTAAATTCTTTATTTTTCGTGTGTAGGTGCGAAAAGCGCCCGGTGACCCACTGCTTACGTAATCCATGTGCATATCAGGTGTTATGCACGTTAATCCTTATCCGCTGCAGAACCGAACGCCAGATTGTTGATATATCCGCCCCATCTACCTTGTTCACCGCATTCTCCCCAGCCTTTGTTATTTCAACTGCCTCAGCGTGAAGTCATTCCCTATAAGATTTTACACCCCGTCTTATCACTTCCACGTTATCAAGATCTACGCTGTGACCAGTGTCTAGCACGTGTTCAGCTAGGGCAAAATCCCGAATCAGTTATTCATATTCACTTGGATTGCAGAATTGCTTTCCTACTCGTTTCTTATATTCGTTTACCCTAGTGAACAGTTCTGTAAACGTTTGCCCAATGTAAACACCCGCGCAACCCTTGCATTTGATTTTGTAGATGTATTTCGTCGCTCAACATGAAGGAGTCTTATCTTTGAGATGCATTAATACGGAGCGGAGAGTTCTACCTCCCTTATATGTTACTCTAATACCTGTGTTACTCAAGATTCGACTTGTTCCTTCGGATGAGCTTTGGACATACGGTAAAGATACCGTAGCTTGCCAAGCTTTTTCCGTTTTCGGTTGCGGATGTTCAACTCGGTTCAATAGGCGCCTAATTAGGCTCTTTGGGTAACAATGATTTGCAAGTCGGCGACTGACTTCTTGATGAGCTCGTCTCTTATCGGTATTATCGCTGCAGAGGCGGTCAAACTCGTAGAATACCGATTTTGCTACGCACTGACAAATCCTTTTAGGATGCGCAGATGCGAATCTCATAAAAACATGTGTGTCAATTGGCTTACGACATACCGTAGTTCATATCTTGCCGTTGTCTTTTTACGCGAGACAGTCCAAGAACGGAAGAGTCCCTTCCGTAGACTCGATTTCATTTGTGACCTGGATTTTTGGATTTAAACTATTGAGATAAATATGAAATGTTTCTAGTCTGTCATGCTTTATGAAGCGGATGTATCATCGACATAGCGCCACCATATCTTTGGTTTTAAGGCTTCGTTTCTCAAAGCTATCTCTTCGAATTGCTCCATGTACATATTCACCAGTACTGGGAACATAGGTGAGCCCATCGCTAAACCATCGTTTTGTTTGTATAGCTGTCCATTAAATAAAAATGTTTCATATTTAGGCAAATTGCTACACCATTGATGATTTGTTGTACACCCAAGTTTGTACGATCCTTCAAGATCATATCGGAGTTGACTGACTTCCTCGCTAATTCTAAAGCGCTTGTAGTGTCAAAGCTAACCATCATCTCATTCTCCTCAATTGTTACGGTACTTAAGCGATGAATAAATTCAAACGAGTTCTTAATAAAAGAATTCGCGTTACCAACCAGTGGTTTCAAAAGCTGGGCAAGGTGCTTAGCTAATTCGTGTGACGGGGATCTAATGCCATCTACAATGGGCCTAAAGGGGACGACTACCTTATGTATTTTTGGAAATCCATAGAACTTGGGGGTCTGAGCAGATTTTGGGTAGAGCATGAACCATAATCTTTGACCATGGTTTTCCTTAATTCTTCGAAGGTATCTTCAAACAATCTTCTTACGGTTATTCATAACAGTCGTAGCTCTACGGTTGTCACGAACCTGATACGGACCTTCAGCAGGGTGTGACTCGGCCCTATCTCTATAATCAATTTTTGATCTGTCATAGTGATCACTATTTACTCTTCTTTTCGCAATTTAAGAAGTGCTTGTTGTTCATCTCGCGTGAGGTTAACCCTTTCTGTTTAATTTTTTTGATAATACTAGATATAACGTTTCGCAGTGCATCTGCCTGATTTTCGGGTAGCTGGTTGAGGGCGGATTCTACGCAAGGAATAACCTCATCAGCTTTTAAGAATTTTGTACTTAATGAGAAAATTAAGCCTTTTTCCAACAATTATTTTTCGGTCTGTGATAGCGGCCTATCTGATAAATTAATTACCTTAGAAGAATTTTAAGCTATATTATCAAAAGAACTAGCAGAGGTAAATTTATCTTTTGAAGTTAATAACATGCTCAACTCAAATATTTGTCTTTTTTTATGTGCTCGGTCTGTTTGACCAAGTCCTCGGCGTGTTTTTCACAAATTTTGCAGAAATCCACATCAGATAACAAATTTGGCGATTCGGACTTCAAACTGGAGGCATTCGACCACGCGGTCGTCAGGCTTCCGTTGGTTCTGTTGATCCTTTGTTTTAAGAAAACTTTGGATGCGTTTTCGACAGCCATCCGAGAATTGCAATAATTATCTGTAGGGTTGACCGCCAAGTCCCTTGGTTTGATTTTATTGTGCTGGCATCTCAGTTTTTAGAAGCGATGATTATACCATTTGGCTTCCGTTTCGGCTGTTCGTACCAACTCGCTGGCCAGTTTGCGAACTCGAGGCTCGTATTTGTCAGCAAGGTATTTGAAAATTCATTGCAAACTTCCTTTTTATGATTATGGACTCCCGATCGGTCTCGAATATTTTCAAATATCATGCCACATTTGAAATTTTGAGTGAAATGTCTGTCTATGAATACATGGTTGGACGGGAACTTTGTAAACCTAGCCTACATGAAAGAAAAATAGCACCGCAATGCAAAGCATGGATGATTACTCCAACTAATAAAAGTGGTAGCAACTTAAACACTGCAAACTTAAGACCGGTAACGCTACCTCCGGTGATCTCTAAATTAATGGAACACATTGTGACTGCGCACATTAAAGAACATTTTGAAAACCAAAATATTTTACCAGAGCACAACACGGTTTTCGAAGAAATCTTTTAGCGTTTATCCAATCTTCATACACCGTTCGAGAATTAGGCCAATAGCACTAGAGGAATGTGAGACTATACATGCTTGCTACATCGATATTGCCGAAAATTTCGATAGAGTCAACCATGACATTCTAATTAAAAAGCTTGACGCTTATGGAATCACGGGAATGTTGCGGAATTTGATAAGAGACTATCTTACTGATAGACACGTCTAAGTTCGCGTTGGCAGCACAATCTCTAGAAAAATAGACGTCACAAGTGGAGTTCCGCAAGGCTCACTGCTTGGTACTCTTCTGTTCTTGGTGTATATGAACGACATAGTGGAGGCCATTGGATGTTACTTGATGCTGTTTGCGGATGATATTAAAATATGGAAACGTGTTAGGTCTGTTAATGTCTGTATGGCTTTACAACGGGAACTTTGCAGGTTATTTCGTTTGTCGATGACAAATGAGTTACCACTGCTGCATCAGTGAAAATATTTGCACC
This sequence comes from Atriophallophorus winterbourni, assembly GCA_013407085.1. Taxonomy (NCBI): domain Eukaryota; kingdom Metazoa; phylum Platyhelminthes; class Trematoda; order Plagiorchiida; family Microphallidae; genus Atriophallophorus; species Atriophallophorus winterbourni. The sequence goes on along the minus strand of JACCGJ010013703.1, from coordinate 13,250 downwards.
ACAATTATCAGCTTGGCACACAAGTTCTCGTCTAGACCACCGCAGAAATTCATCTCTGTATGTAGATGTCGTTTAACCTCAAGCCTGGACAGTGAAAAATAAATCCTGCCGTATCTTGTCTTCTAAAAAGGATATTCAGTAGTTTCTTACCACGGTTAATTAATACGTATGTACGTTCTGTTATCGAAGATTCAATCCAAGCCTGGGCACCATGGCTGAGGAAGGATATCGAACTACTTGACATAATTTATCAGCCTGCGACAAAGTTGGTCTCCAGTTACAGAAATTTGCATTTCAAAGAGCGAATGTTAAAATTAAATCTACACGATTTACGGAGTAACCTCCCGTTGGCATTCAAAATCTTACATAGTAAAAGCCATCTCCTTAAACTCTTTCTAAAACCAAATGGTCTTACTCAAACACGAAAACATTCAAGGGCAAAAGCATTTCGCATTCTCGATTGAATTTTCGTCATAATTTTTTTCTCGGTCATAATTTTTTTCAATTGGAACATGTTGCCTGAAAAAATCCGAATCTTTTGAGGTTTTCGCTTCTAAACTCAATGCGAATATGAATGTCCGTGTTGATGTTTGAATTTTTTTATGTTTTTACTCGATACACTTCGTCATCCTATGGTTATCGTTAAGCTTATTGCTTTTTCTCCCATAAAACCTTCTGAGTTTTCAGTTTTTCTGAGCTTTTGATGTTCATTGAGAACGAAGCCTTTAATGCACAAAAATCGTTATGATTTTAGTTTATTTTGTTAAAAGACATTACTATGCTCTAAACATAAACTTTAGGCCCGTTATTACGGTTCGCTAAAAATTTATTTAAGTCATATAGCTTGATTTGATTATGACAAATTCTGATATAATATATGAATTACTCAATAATAGTTTATTAATAAAACAGACCTGCTCATTTCAAAACAAAGATAACGCGAGTCCGCACAATGTTATCTGAAAGTCTGCTTAAATAAATTTTAGGACACCTTGTACATGACTATGATTTCGAGTGCAGCAATCTGAACCACAGCCTTCAAAAAGTTATTCATTAATCAGTCGATCAGTGTTATTTGCACTTTTTAGTGTGATTTACATTTAGTAGCCCAGAGCAGAAGTTGCACTCCTCCAGCTTTAAAATCACGCTCCACATTGTGCTTTTAAAATCAAATTCTTCCTGATCGTACGATCAATGTAACGTGCTTTAATATCAAAGTATTGTGGTGCTCACATCCGCATCCCTTACACACCACTACCGGTTTCAGGCTGTTTGCCATCGTCAGGTGGAGACATTAAGATCAGGTTCAGTGAGCCTTTAAACAGTGGAAAAGCGGTAAGCAAAGTTAAACTTGTATGCCACTGTTATAATAGTGTTCTACAAAGACCAACGATGTTTCAAATACAAATCACACAGTGATTCCTGGCCAAGCGCCTGAGTGGGCAGATAAAAGACCAAGTATTGTGGTGCTCACATCCCCATCCCTTACACACCACTATCGGTTTCAGGCTGTTTGCCATCGTCAGGTGGAGACAGTACGATCAGATTCAGTGAGCCTTGGAACAGTGGAAAAGCGGTAAACAAAGTTAAACTTGTATGCCACTGTTCAAATACAATATCTTTTTTTCAAACCCCATTGTAGCGCAGTTGCTGTCTGCCCAAAAGGCTCACTACTTAAATTAACTAAAGTAGACCTGTTGCAATGCAAAGGACTCCATATGTATAAACATGGCAAAGCCATCGTAGGCGAAGCGATCTTAGTAGAAGGAACCTGATATGTAGTACGGCTTTCATAAGAACATCTGCATTCCTTAGTATGTAGATTCGAAATATATTCAAAATGTATGGGATTATCCGTTAATGTAACGCATTAGCTAATTGATTCAAATTTAACTGCCGCACAGTAAAGCATTTCGCACACAAGCGCGATATACCATCTTCTTCGTTTTCACACGGAAATTTTGATTTCCAAGAGACGAGAGTTCAAACGGGACATGTTGACAGTTGCTCTACAAATCCGTTTATCAATTACGGTGTCTAACAAGAGATTATCCGATTCAAAATATGTGAAATGATCTGCTAGTCCATGCTGACTTTATTCAACAATGATGATGGGATGGGATAAATTCTAGTAACGGGTGAAGCTGCTCTTGGGTGTGAGCAGTGATTGTTACATCGTGGGAAAAAACAGGCCGCGAATCGAAATCTCTGGATCTTTGTTTCGCGATCCAAAATATTTCGAATTGTTAGGTATGCCATCATATTGCCTACCCATACGAATATCTCCTGTTATTCTCTCAAGGTCGAGCATCGGCAACCGAGCAACTAACACACCGAAAGGCATGGGAGCAAGAAAACATGCTAAATTGAAACCTTGGTGAATTTCAAAAGCTTTTGAAGTGGTCACTTTATAACAGATGAACCCTTTATACTAGAGGGGGAATTCATACTTTGCTTAAGCGTTTTTGGTAGACCTCCTAGTATTTCAAATCCTCTTTGCTGACGTATTCGAATCTCTACGTTGAATACGCTTTTCCCGAAAATTTTTCTTTAAGTTGTCTTACAGAAATTTCTTGTCTATGGTTGATCTACCAGTGCAGAAGTAAGAGAAAAATAAATTAGCTAATTACTATGGCCCCATCTGCCAAAATTTAGCAAATAATTTACCTGCAACATTCTGAAGAGCAATTCATCGGTAAACTTTGCTGTCACTTTCACAAATCTTATTTTTTGTTTGATAAACTACTCACTTTAATACAAATCTAATTTGATGAGGTTGTTCTACAATGTTTGATGAGTTCTGGTGAGATTTTTTCGTTGTGATCAACTTTTATTCTTGCATAATAGTCGATCGCTTTATTGAGCTCATCGAGAATGCTAGGAAAACCTAGATGTGTAATGGTTGTCAAACATTTTACAGTTTTAAGTATGCGTGGTAAAGGAGTACTGTTTTTTTCAAAAGAGAAGCATCATGCTCAATGCATCGTTGGAATTGTTTTATGTTTAGCTCGACGAATGACTCAATTGATCACATCATACATAGCATAAATTTAGCACTATCCGTAGCTTCTCGAAAACCAAAGCTGATTTCTTTCTGATATTCATTTGTGCATCGAATGGCGGTTCATGGGCCATATTTCTGGCTTTTTAGGCCGCTGGTGTATGTTCAAACGACACAAACACTGACTGTTTCTCGTCCAAGGAGGCAAGGGAATTGAATGGACATTGTAGCACCAATTTTGTACCAATTTTCATTTCTAGCATTAACATGGGGGGTATTATTTTCGACACACACTTAAATAATCTAACTTGTTTCCACTTACCATTGTAGTAGTATATCCTATTTATAATCTCATGTGGCTAAACTACTAAGTGGTTTGAAGACGCCAATATACTGTAGCCCATATTGCGAGAAGTATTTTGCATTCTACGAACACAAAAAGCTAAATGCGATATACATATGTATCACCAAAATTTTACTCGGGAAAATACTTTGAAGGAAATCTAGCGAAAATGTTTTCGCTTCAAGAGTCTGTCTGTATACTTAAAGAGCACTTTGAACTGAGTGATTATAACGTCTAGAAAGGTACAAAATTAAGGGTTTCTGCTTGCGTGACGTAATTGCGTAACGATCAGGTAGAATATTAAATGCGTTTGGAAACTTCACATGATTTCAAGGTTCAAGATTTATGGTTGAAAAAGCTATTAACTTTACAATAACCATAGAATCGAACTATGGGTACAAATGTAAATATATGTGTAAATAAAATCAAAATCCATGGGACGAAGATAGTTTAATAATAGTAGTTGGGGGCAAAATTTGGATTAGCTCCCATATAATCGTAAAGTTTCGATTTGAATATAGCAAAAATGTTTGAGCTTACCAAATCGGCATATAGGGTCAAACAGTTTATGTATATTCAAATCGAAACTGGACGACTATATGAGAGTTAATCGAAATTTCGCCCCAAACTACTATTGATAAACTATCTTCGTCCCAATGATTTTGATTTATTTACACACACACACACACATATATATATATATATATATATATATATATATATATATTTGTACCTATAGTTCGATTAGTATTTGAGTCTCGAATTTGTTTGAGGTTGTGAATGAGTGAATAATTATATTGATAAAGAGAAGGAAGATGGGGAAATTCTCTTAATGTTGAGAGGTCAAAGACGACGCTTCATTTTGATTTTAGCAAATAGAGTTCTATTCGAAAGATATACAAAAAGGCATTTTATCGTTTTGCCTTGACCTCATCAACACGTCGTGTACGATCAACATAGTCAAACGCAACCATGTAGACAAGGGTACAGTAGTTGACATTTAATTACCTAATGCCGAGCTGCTACTTAATTCTGTGAACTGGACAGAGACAATCATTTAACGTTACCTTTGATGAGCGAATCCATCGTAATTTTTAGAATGTATCTTTCGCACGTATATTTATGTTCAAAATGATATTATGAAAATTGTAAACGAAATGCTATGGTCTAGAACATTAATATCGACTTCTTCGAAATCAAATCAAATCAATTGGAATATATTTGGGAATGTGTTTGTATTCATAATGCAAATAAATTTGAGTGCAATCGATTAGCTTAGTTTTGGGGTAACGTTTCACTTCTGACACAGAAGCTTCGTCAGAACAAGGGTGATCGTCAGGACAGGGAACATGATTAAGTAGTAGTCAACGCACCACCACCTATTTGACCTTACCGCTAAACAGCCTATAGTACGCCTACAGTGTGTCACGTCTCGAGGGAATGACCAGGATCAGTGGTCGATTTTCCTCCTAGTGTGTATCCACGTCAATCTGATACAAGTGAACACGGTCAAGGTCAGTTGACACAGCGGACAACATGCGTAAAAGTACACAACTAGCGATGCTATGTTTAAGTTATTTTGAAGAAAAACGAAAATCTAATTTACTAGATACGGCCCTCAGCGTCGATCTAGACAATGTGGAAATAATGAGACGTGGTATTATACCGTATAGCGAACGCCAACATGTGGAGGCGGTCGAAATTAACAAGGCAGGTCGACTGGTGGTCAATAAGGTGGATGGGGCAGAAATCTCCACAATCTGGCGCTCGGCACTGATGCGACGGTAAATAGTAATATTCACCTTACACCTACTAGTTAATTAGATTATTGTTTTTCTTCAAAACTAGGTTAACCTTAACCCCGTTAGTTATGTAATTTTACGCATGTGGACCGCTGTGTCAACTGACCTTGACCGTGTTCACCTGTATCAGATAAACGTGGATACACACTGCGAGGAAAATCGAACACTGATCCTGGTCATTCCCACGAGACGCGACACACGGTAAGGGCAAATAAGGGGTGGTGGGTTGACCGCTACTTTATCATGTTCCCTGTTCTGACTATCACCCTTGGTCTGACGAAGCTTCTGTGTCAGAAGTGAAACGTTACCCGAAAACTACTCTAACCGATTCCACTCAAATTTCTTTGCATTATGAATACACGATCGGTCCCAGACATTCCAATCGATTGCTGACTCCTACGAGCCCCGTGTTCGAAAATTGACCAGTGAGTTGGTGAGAACAGCGGAATATGAAGCCAGATGGGTGAACCACCGCATCTTCAACCTTCGTTGCAAGGAGCGCAGCGTAGTACCAAGGGATCTGGTGGTAAAACCTTCGGATAATTCACGCAAATCGACAAAGGCGGCCGCGAGCGCATCCAAAGTGTTTTTGAAACAAAGGATCCACCGGGTCAGTGAAACCATATTAACCGCTAGATCAAAAGCCTCAAGAATGATGTCGAAACTGCGAGTCGAATTATCCGAAGCGGATTTCTGCAGAATTTGTGGAAAGCACGCGGAGGTTTTGGCCACACAAACGGAGCGAATAGGAGAAAGACAAAACCGTAAGTTCAACAAGTTATTAGAGTTATATAAGAAACGTTCATCTAATAAATCTAATAAGACATTATCTAGCAACCAGTATTCTAGTGTTTTGAATTTATCTAATCGGCAACTTTCGCAAGCTGAGCAAAGATTGTTGGAGAAGGGCTTGAATTTCTGCATAAGTAAGAGCTTTATGAAGGCTGAGGATCTTATCCCCTGTATTGAGGGATCATTAAATGCACTCCCCAACGAACAGGCAGACGCGATTAAGAAACTGTATCGCAGGTGTCATTAAAAACCAGGAACAAGGCGATGCAAACCTTGATTCACATGAAAGACAAGCACTTCTTACGCTGAAACAAGATACAAATATAGCAATTACTAAGGCTGACAAAGGTAAAGTAACGGTAATTTTGAACAAAAGCGACTATTTAGACAAGGTTGGGGTACACTTATCAGAGGGTCCTTATGAACGGATAGATAATGGTAAAATGAAAAAGGTAATGAATAATAGCAAAACGGTAGTCTCTAGGTATTTGCGTGGCGTTAAGGAGAGTTTGGGAAAGGGCTTGTGATATAACCTGTATCCCAAGTCGACTCTAACTCCTAGGTTCTATGGCCTACCTTAAATACGTAAGAAGGCATTCCTGTAAGACATATCGTCGACGGTATCGGATCACATGCGCACGAGTTAGCTAGACATTTGGCTTAATTGTTGAAACCTTTGGTCGGCAATAACTACGCCAAGGACGGTCCTAAGCCCGTCTGAGAAAGCAGGAGGGTTTGGTTTAGGGCTAGCAACCCTATCCCGTAAAAGCTACATTGCTACGGAAACGATGACAACAGATCCGAAAATTCTACTCAACAATGGCTACAGGAGTGACGCGAACCTTACAAAATGTCCCATGACGGATGGAGATGAAAGCCGAAAGGACGTTTCCACCCCGATGGCCGATCTCCTTGCGCCGAAAAGAACGATAAGACTTGGTTGCTGGAACGTTCGAACGCTGTATCAAGCTGGCAAGCTGGGTCAAGCCATACATGAGCTCAACAGGTATGATCTGAGTATACTTGGAATGTCCGAGGTGAGATCGACCGGCTCTGGTCAGCGAAAGCTAGATAGCGGTGAGACTATTATCTGGTCAGGAAGGCAAGATAACCTCCATCATGGTGGAGTCGCTCTGCTTGCAAGCAGAAAGACCAGCAGTACGATCATGCAATGGAAGTGTGTAAACGAACAACTTCTATATGCCAGAATAAACTCGAGCTTTTACAAACTCTCGATTGTGGTAGCATACGCTCCAACAGAAGATGCAGTCCAAGAGGAGAAAGACAGGTTTTACGCAGCCATGCAATCAGTCTTGAGGGTCATCCCAAAGCACGACCTACTGGTGGTAATGGGAGATTTTAACGCTAGAACCGGAACTGTAAATACGGACAGAAAGCGTACCATGGGAGTGCATGGTGTTGGCCTACAGGGTGATAATGGGGAGATGCTACTTGACTTCTGCGAAGAGAACGATCTTGTCGTTGGAGGCACCCTATTCCCCAACAAAAACATCCATAAAATAACTTGGTCTTCTCCGGACGGCAGAACAGAAAGTCAAATTGATCACATGATGATAAATCGTTAATGGAGGCGCTCGTTACAAGATGAGAGGGTTATGTGTGGTGCCGATATTGGTAGCGACCATTTCCTGGTTGTGGGAAAGATTTGTTTGAAACTGAGAAGGGCAAATATCGGAATTCAGCGCAGCCCACAGTTGAATGTGAATAAGCTGAGCGATGAGGCCATAGGAAAGCTTTTGGCAACATACTGAGAGAGGAAATCAGTGCCCGGCCCAAGGATTCAATGACGATTGATGTTTTCAACCGCACACTAAAAGCAGTCGGAGAAAAAGTCCTCGGGTACAGACAGAGGGGCAAAGCTTTGTGGATCTCGTCAAAAACCTGGCAACTCATAGAAGAGATAAAAGATATGAAAAAACGCATGCTGAACAAAAAACCGTCTATTGAAAGGAATGCAATTACTGAAGAGTATAGAATAAAAGATAAAGAGGTTGAAAAATCAGCGAGGAAGGAAAAGAGACGGTATGTGGAAAACCTGACACAACAAGCAGAAGAGGCGTGTCGAATAAATGATTTGAGAACGTTATATTGGATTAATCGAAAGCTCTGCAATCGTAGTCAGGCAAGCAATTAACAAGTGAGGACCCAGGGTGGAGATGTAATAACTGATGCGAAAGAAGTGTTAGCCAGATGGCGAGAACATTTCGAACTCATTCTAAACCGCCCACCGCCTCAAACCAACGTCGATATACCTGAGGCAGCTACAGACCTCGACATCAACACAGACTCCATCAGCCTCCAAGAGGTGCAATTTGCTATCCAGAGGTTAAAAAATGGGAAGGCACCAGGTGACGATGGAGTGTATGCCGAACTGCTCAAGGCGGAAACCGAAGAGACACCGAAAGTTTTGCGAGACATATTCCAGAACATCTGGGATACTGAGCAGATACCGGACGCCTGGCGTTCGGGTACTATAATCAAACTTTCGAAGAAAGGTGACTTGAGCTACTGCACCAATTGGCGAGGTATTACGCTTCTATCAGTCACGAGCAAAGTATTCTGCCGCATCATTCTCCGACGTGTCTCCAATGCAGTTGAATCTATTTTACGACAAGAGCAAGCCGGGTTCAGGAAAGGAAAATCTTGTATTGACCAAATCTTTGTCCTCCGTCAGATCCTGGAGCAGACACATGAATGCAATGCAGAGCTATGTGTGGCCTACATCGACTTCCAGAAGGCTTTCGATAGCGTTCACCGACCAGTGTTATGGAAAATCCTCCGTCATTATGGTACACCATCAAAGATAGTAAATCTCATAAAAGCCTTTTATGAGAAGTTTGAATGCCAAGTCGCTCACAATGAAATGCTCATTGAGAAGTTTGAGGTTCGTACGGGAGTGAGGCAAGGATGTATCCTCTCACCGATACTCTTCTCACTAACAATAGACCGGATTATGAGACAGGTGACCGATGGCATGGCAGCAGAAATTCCATGGACCCCAGCAGGACCGCTAGAAGACCTGGACTATGCGGATGATGTTGCCCTCTTGGCGTGCAAGATCAGCGACATCCAGAGCAAGAGCGATCGACTATCCGAAATTGGCAAGACGGTGGGTTTAGAAATAAACGCTGGCAAATCGGAGGTGTTGCGGGCAGCATATCTACGTTATATTTGACTGTGTTGTGCAGTCATGCACCCGCACGCGCGTACAGTGTATCGATTGAGATCCGCTTACAACTCTATTCTCATTGGTCCGTCAATATTGATCGCAAACTAGTTCAAATTATGTCACTTTGTTCAATAGAGTTCTGTTGTGCGATACGCAAACAGAAAGATATGCAGTTGTTCATTCCGCGTTCCTTTTCCTTCTAGCTTCACGAGTGCTCGTTTGAAAGTATCTACAAAACGTTCAGCCTGCCCATTGGATTGTGGATGATAAATGGGCGGATGCATGTGATTGATCGTGAGGGAAGCACAAAATTCGGTGAACTCAGATGAGGTAAACTGTGGTCCGTCGTCAGTGACTAACGTTTCGGGTATGCCAAATTGAGAAAATAGCCTTTCGAAGATCGATATTGAAGAACTTGTCGTGTTTTTATTCATGGCATGAATCTCAGGCCATTTTGAATAAGCATCAACAATGACCAAATAGTGAATCCCATTCAAGGGTCCTGCAAAGTCTGCATGAATAAGTTTCCATCGTCCCGATGGAATAGGCCAGGGCTGTGGTTCACATTTCTGAGGTAATTTGGCTGCTTCAGCACAACGGTTGCATAAGCGCACCATGTTTTCGATCTCACGGTCCATGAAAAGCTAAAAGGCATATTTCCGGCTAAACGCTTTCATCCGACTGATACCAGGATGACCCTGATGTAATTGTCGCATAACAAGATGTTGTAGAGCTCTACGAATGACTACGCGATCGTGGAACATAAGACAGTCATCAACGATGGATAGTGCGAATTGTCGAGTAGAAAACTGCGTGAGATATGGATCAGTGATTTTCTGAGGCCAGCCGTTTTGTTGGAATTGCATAACTTGTTGCAGTGTTTGATCGTTTGCGGTTGCCTTGCGAACTGTTGTTGCCGTTATTGGGAGATGTCTGACGCTTGCATTGAAAACATAGTACATCGGGTCTGCTGAAACAGAAAACACTACGAAGTCTTCATTTCGGATCGAGAACCAATGTCCGCAATGAGCATGAGAGTGCATCAGCGTTGCCGAAGTTGCTGGTATACTTGTATCGGTGGTCAAAATCATACGAAAATAATTGTGTTGCCCAGCGTTTTAGTCGTTTTGCTGTATGTACAGGTATCCCGTTCTTCGCACCAAATATTGCCAACAGTGGCTTGTGATCTGTGAATAAGGTAAACTTTCGGCCGTGTATCATTTTATGGAACTTGCTAACAGCAAAGACGAGGGCCAACCCTCCTTTCTCGATCTGACTGTAATTCCTTTCAGCAACTGTTATTGTTCTGGATACGTGCATGACGGCTTTTTGTTTTCCATCAGGATATTTATGCAACAGTACGGCGCCGATTCCATTTTGTGATTCATCTGCTGCAACGATCATGGGCGGTTTTGGATCGTAGTGTGTAAGTAGTAGATCAGACGATAAGATATCCTTTATTCTGTTGAAAGAGCACTGACATTCATTTGACCAAGAACATTTGCTGTTCTTTGTTAATAGATAATTGAGTGGTGCTCGAAGTTTGTGCATTTTGATACAAAGTTATGATAATAATTTACCAGGCCAAGGAAAGACTGCAATGTCGCCACGTTGTGAGGCGGTGGCATGTCTCTGATCGCCTCATGATTAATTATTGATCCCAATTAGGTTATAGTGTCTGTCGTTAGGGTGCATTTATCTGGCCTGACACGGAAACCGTACTCCTCTATGATTGTGAAAAGTTGGTTTAAGTGATCATAATGTTCTTCGCGATTCTGGCTAGATACGATGATATCATCCATATAGGCTTTAGCAAAGGATAATCCGGATAGCATGGTGTCCACTATTTGCTGAAAGAATGCCGGAGCGCACTTGACACACCGAAAGGCAGACGATTATAACGATACAACCCTTTGTGTGTGTTGATGGTTAGCAGCTCTTTCGAGGCACCACGTTTTTGCATCAAAAGGCGTACCTTAGTTTGCTCATCCAAAGCACCTCCGTCCACAAGAAATATGTCTTCATACCGATGATACCAAGCATTGAAAGTGGCGCCGTTGTCTGGATCATAATGGAATTCTTGGATGTTATGTGCAGATATGCTGCCTGCAACACTTTCCTCAAAAATGTCGCAGCAAGGAAGTAGAACTTTGGTGAAAATTCGTCTCGTAGAAGGTTTATTCATAAGTTCGCACTATAGTCACGACTATTTAAATGTAGATTCAGCTTTCAGAACACTAGTTTAATCGTAACAACGGAGATCTAATATGGCGATAAATATTAGGGTTGAAAACATTTCATTCGAAGTTCAAACACGATATCAACGCCACTAGCGCTAGACTAAATATTAATGCATGAAGATGGCACTCTCAGCTCAACATATTTGCATTTAATCGTTTTTATTTAGTAAATGTTTGAAGGTGACGATAATCGCCTAAGGAATGCCAGCGTAAAGAATGATTTTTAACGACTATTAAGGCCAAGGTTCTGTCAAGCTAGAAACGTTGCAGGGAATGTGAGGTGAGAAATGTTTGCCAAACAAAACGAGATAGCCTGATGCTCATCCTGAGTTCGATCATTTTCCTTTTATCGCAGTTAATTTATCCCTTTTCTAAGGAACTGAAGCAAGAGCAGAAAGAACAAATCTACATCTTAAAACATTGCTATTTTCTATTGATTGACTCGTTGTATGAAATATTGTGCCATCGATGCAGTACGTCTCATTTGTTTAGTTTGCCACAGGACCGATAATATAAATTACTGGTCCGTCACCGGCATTCTTCCGCATATAGAACGTTTGACTACCAATCAAACGCTACAGGCTCTAATCCCCACAGTTAGTTATTTCCAAAAACGTATTTAACCCAGAACCAACCATACACAACTGTTCTATGGGTACCAACAATAGTTGGGAATATAGCTGCGACAATCCACCAAAATGTCTAATCATAATACCTGCACAGTTTTTTACTAAAGAAACGAAAGTTATGGATTGACTCTCTGGATCCCAGCAACCTGACAAATAGTAAAGCATAAAAATAAAGATACGAGTACAAGGCTTTCCAAACAAAATGGCTTTATGATGTTAAAAATTTCCTGGCGTCAAAATGATACTTCCGATGGTTCTATTCACTACTGATGCCTTGCTTCAATGAAAAACGGGTCACAACACTCATTTTCTTCCTACTGACCATGAGGCACAACATTAGAGTTGGTTGCTCATTTATTAGAAAATCACACCATCTACCAGAAGATAAGTTCACAACCTTACGCTCCTCACAGGCAGAAAAACTTTGAAAATGAGAAACAGAAAGCCACGTCAGATTGGAGCAGAAAAATAGACGATTTACGGACACAAATACAAGCAGCCGAGCAGCAACTAGTCATGGCACAGGTATTCGGGGAACACTTGCTCAACAAACTGCAATTAGTCCATTCAGCACCAAAGCGAGATCGGGTCAAAGCTTCATTGTCACCAAGAGAACGCATCGTCGATTCGAAACTAGGTGAAATCTTGGAAAAATGTATGGAACTGGAACAACAGCTGATAAACGACCTTGATGACTATGATATACAAGATGAAGAATGCAAATTTGACGAGGCTATGGTAAGAGAAATATCCACGTTTGGTTTACTGCACAGGCAATGCAATTGCTATACATGACCAGGAATTTGGCAACATTCGCACCGCACTAAATTTTCACTTTAAGCATACTTCATTGATTCGAGTAGTTAGCGAATTCTATACGACGCAGACATTCAAGGGTTCTGTTTAACGTGTAAGGTAGTCACTAAGTCGGCATACTTCATTGATTTGAGTAGCGCTGGACCTTTTATCAAGCTAGATGACTTCACTAACTTAATCCCTTGCAGTGATAGCAACCGTCTCATTTTGTACTTTGCGCAATCCGTTGCATTTTGCCTTGGATATTTTCGGCTCAATACACGTTGATGCCACAATTATAACTGTTGTGTTAGAGAAATTTCTCAAAAAGGGAACGCCGTGAAATCAGCATATACAACAATCCATATACACCGATGGTCATTCATTCAAGTCGGACGACTGCAAGTATTTGGATCTTGAAAAATTGTGACAGTATTACAATGATGAAAGTTGATAAT
>JACCGJ010013701.1:0-13722 GCA_013407085.1 Atriophallophorus winterbourni | reverse complement strand
CGGTGAACACGGGTCATGTTCTTATGATCTTGTAATGTGTGAACATTTGGACCTCAACATTCATTGACTAGATTTGCATACGATTTTAACGTACGATTGACCTCAAAAAGTTCACTCCAGAATACCTAACTATTCGAATTGACGGATTTTTTCAACTTTTTGACTACTTGGTTTGGTTTAGAACCAATAAAATTGCACCTCCTTAGGTTAGTTTACATGAAACTGAAAACGTTTAGGATTTTTCAATGTATTGTGGTGCTCACCCCCATCCCTTACATACCACTACCGGTTTCTGGCTGTTTGCTTTCATCAGGTGGTGACAGTAAGATCAGGTTCACCGAGCCTTGCAACAGCGAATAAGTGCTAAACAAAGTTATACTTGAATGCCACTGTTGCATCTGTTTAAGATTTGTGTTTTTATTATTTGTTGTGTTGAATTCAGCTTACTCGGAATTACGTTTTTGCACCTTATGTATTAATAAATTTATAAATCGGCTTTAACGATAGCGCTTTTTCCGAAAATGATATCCTCAGAATCATATAGTTTGTCCAAGTGAAGCTTCTCAGAAATTTCAACTAAAAATATATTTTAAATCAGTTAGATTTAACGTGTGTAGAAATAACACACCAACTAAATATATGTCAATGATAAGCGGTCTATTAGAGTTTGAAGATGTTCTTCGTAGTGATTAATAATTACGGCATCGTTGAAAAACAACATGTCACTGATTAACATATCCCGAACATTGGTTTTGCGTCCTCGAACTGTTCTGGTTTAAAATCTCGTCATCACATCACGTTCGTGAATAAATACCTTGTGCTATCGTCCTTAAAACATGTTCCAGCCAACAGAGTCGAAAATTGCGGAAAAGTGTGAGAGCAAGGACAAATTCATGTTTGACACTTCGGTGAATTTAGAAACCTTCTAAAGTACCACCGTTGAAGTGGGCTGGGTACTTCATGCAAGAGTTGAAAGGCATAACGAGAACACAAAAAATTTTGGTTGGTAGCCGGTAAGATAAATCAACTTAAAAAGGCCCTCCCTCCTAACGTAGTTGAATTCTTTCTGTGAACTTCAGCAGAAACTGTGTATAAAGACATACTCATTTTCCAAAATTTTCTTTAGTCTGTCTTAGAGAGAAGATCATTCCCACAGATGATCTTCCCTTGCCGAAATTACGCTCAGTTTCGGAGTAAACTCTACGGGTTGATTCCTGTGACCAAATTTGTAAAACGCTAGCAATCATTTTGCCCACAACATTTAGACAGCATATAAAGATTGAACTCTAAATCTACTTTCATAAGGATTACCACGAGTATGTATATTAAAACACGTATACGAACAGAAGATTGCCGCTGAGCGTATGAACTCTTGCAGGTTACTACTGCAAAGTTTTTTGCCCCAAGGAATCAGTGCATCTTACGCCGCATTCGATCGGCTTTTCCAATGAAATACTAAATGAAATCTCAATAAACAATGAGTGTGTCATGCTCAGACTTCTTTGTTTGAATACCGCAAAGTCACCAGGAGCAGATGGAATCACTCCTTTTATCCTCAAACGATGCGCATCCTCATTGTGTGGTCCACTCAGCACATTATTCCAAATTTCGCTCGAAAATAGTATCGTTCCCGCGGAATGGAAATCTGGTATCATCACACCAATCTACAAGGGTGGGAGTCGATCTGACGCTGCGAACTATAGACCAGTTGCCCTGTTGCCAGTAATTTCTAAAGTGCTAGAGAGTTTAGTAGCGGAAAAGATCACCCATCACCTCGAAAACAATAGACTGCTTGCGACTGAACAGCACGGTTTCAGGAAACATCACTCATGTCTATCTAACCTCTTGTTCACCTTAAACGACTGGACTGAGTGTGTGGACAATGGTTACTCCATCCACGCATGCTTTTTAGACATGTCAAAGGCTTTCGACCGCGTCAATCATAGTATTTAAATCCAGAAACTTGAATTGCACGGGATAACAGGAAAACTTCTTGCTTGGCTAGAAAACTATTTACGCGACAGGAGTGCCCAAGTCAGAGTTGACGGCGCCTTATCGAAACCATTCAAAATTACGAGCGGAGTGCCCCAGGGTTTGGTCCTCGGACCGATTTTGTTTTTGATCTATGCAAACGACATTCCCGAGCGTGTTAAATGCAAGATTATGTTATTTGCAGACGATATAAAGCTTTGGAGAAGCATACGTACAAATGATGACTGTGAAACTTTGCAGAAGGATCTAAACACATTGCACGATTGGTCTTTGAGAAACAAACTACCATTCAACTTCCAAAAGTGCAAGGTGTTAAACATTGGAAAGACTGGTAATTACAACTACACTCTTGGGTCCCACCAACTCGTCTGGACAACTGAAGAGAAGGATTTGGGTGTTTGGACCAGTTCAAGTCTGAGGACTTCACTGCAGTGCAAAGCCGCTTACAAAAAGGCGTCACAAGTATTGGCGTTATTGAGACGAATTTTCGGCAGATTCTCCAATCAGTCGGTGCCCCGTATCATGAACACCTATTTGAGACCAGCGATGGAGTACGCTGTTCAGGCTTGGTCACCCTGGATTCAGAAAGACATCAATCTTCTGCAGCGTACCACAAAGCTTGTACCCGGACTAGCTGCTAAACCATATGAAGAACGTTTAAGGAGTCTCAATCTTTTCGACTTTCGCTGTCGTCGACTAAGAGGTGACCTCATACTGATGTACAATATTATGCACGTCCCTAACCATCCCTTGTCCAAACTTTTCACACGCTCGCCACCACGTGCCAGTCGGAAACACGAACTTTCAGTGCTTATTCCCACTTCAAGACTGAACTGTCGAAGATATTCGTATGCTGTACGTGTAAGTTTCACATGGAACACCCTCCCCTCCACGGTTACACACTCAGCCAACCTAGATATTTTTAAAGCTAATTTGGACAAACACTTGAGAGACAACCCAAACTCTGATCCCGATTTACATACCGGAGTTTTAAGTTCTTTCTTTTATTGTATATTCCCTCAAACTCCACTATGGTATTGTTAAGCTAAATGCTTTTTAGAACCATTCAACTTTGAATCACCTTTGAATACACTTGATATATGCGTATCAATCGCTTGTCCATCCACACACCAAGACCGATTTTATGTGACTGCATGCAACACACACCACACTGATAATAGATCTGGTTGGAATAACCTTTGAATACGGATTGTTTCTTTTATGTTAAATAGCCGTCAGAGGTATTATCCAGTCAAACCGATGTAAAGAATCAAGGCCAGTTAAGTGAATGATGAATAATCACGAAAAACACAATTCAATCAAAACAAATGCCCACCTTCGTATAATTCAAAGCGATAGCGCGACTCCCCAAGATTTAACAGCAGGAGGGCAAAACAATGTAATCTCTTCCCGATATAAATGGCGGGCGATGTCAAACGTACCGAGGGGGATTGGTTCATAAATGACGAATGGTAGAGAAAAATACCGAGGTTTGGGTTGAAATATGAAAGGTAAAAATCGGACATTGATTGCAAAGAATACATTCATCATTCATTATTCATTCATTCAGTCCTCTCCGTGCCGGGCGGCACATGAGGCGAAGACAACTTCACGCCAGTGGTTCGGGTCTGTCGCTGCTTCCGTTGCCGTCTGCACCGTGAATCCTTGTGCATGTAGTTCGCGTTCCAAAGTTCTGCGCCAAGTTTCCTTGGGCCGTCCCCTTTTTCGTTTACCTTGCGGATGCCAGTGCATGGCTACCTTCGTATGCGAACTGGGATCCATCCTGCAGACACGACCGAACCACGGATCTGTTGTCATCGTTTCCGTAGCAATGTAGGTTTTACGGGATAGGGTTGCTAGCCCTAAGCCCAACCCTCCTCCTTTCTCAGACGGGCTTGGGACCGTCCTTGGCGGAGTTGCAAAGAATCACAGGTCATCATGAAATATCGCATGTTGTTCTTCATCTTTTAGCCGACCTTCCTCAAAAGGGTTCATTATTTGTTAAATTGAAAACCACGTTAAAATTTCATCATTTAAACATTACAGATGTAGCTAAGTAAGCTAGTATGTATCGGTCGCGTTAATCATTTGATCTTGTCCATGCACTTTAGTAATCCATTAAATAGTCTCTAGACACGGAGATTGATAAGCGGATTGGCAGAGCAGCCGTCATTCTGTCCCGTTCGAACTCTCGTGTTTGGGATAACTGCAAGCTGACTATAAAGATAGAGATGTTGGTATACAGCGCGTGCGTACTAAATGCTTTACTGTACGGTAGTGAAACCTGGACCACTCACGCAAGACACGAACGGAAGCTGAATGCTTTCCATCTACGAAGCATCCGTCGTATCTTGAACATATCGTGGATGGACAGAGTGACTAACGCTGAAGTGTTTTCAAAAGCTGGTCTACAGAGCATGTTCACCCTATTGCGACAGCGCCGCCTGCGCTGGCTTGGTTATGTCTACAGAATGGAAAATGGTCGTATTCCGAAAATCTACACTATGGTGAGTCAACTATTGGGCAGACCGCACTTGCGGTACAAAGATGTTTGCAAAAGAGATATAAAAGCTCTTGGCATTGACCCGGTGAGTTGGGAAAAACTTGCTCTTGACTGCCCACATTGGAGGCATTGTATAAAGCGTTGTCTGAAAGCTGGGGAAGAGCAGATACAGCTTTTGGCTGCTGAACGCAGATCACACCGCCGGCGTGCAACTGATGCAATACAACCGAGTTATGACTTTCGTTGCCAACGCTGCGGGAGAGATTGTTCCTCCCGAATCGGACTGTTTAATCATTCCAAAAGCTGCAGAACATGAACATTTACACGATTGTGATGTACATCCATGGTCGACGTCGACCGAAGGAGGCCAACACAACACACAATTTTTCTTTTGTCTGTTTCAATAGAATGCGAGCGTCTAGCAATTTTATGTCCGAATTGTGCGTTACATGTCCTTTTATGATAAAGTGCTTGGCACATGTTGTGTGTAGTCGTATTTAGAACTTTATCCATCAAATTTATGATGCTTGGTGAAAATATTGTCAATGTCATCTGCGATCTTATTTGGTTTACAAACAGTCGTGAAAAGATATTCACCAACCTTTCTAATCCAGCGAATTGCATATTCAATATACTCAATTTTATTCTTAATACCACTGATGTGTCAGTGATACCATCGAGAACCGCGTAGTAAAAGTCATCCACCAGATTCATCATGCCTCCAGTCTCAATAATTTGTCCATCCATACGTTGGACTTGTTGTTTCCTTCGCATATGCACGGCAGTATTATTCTGCAAGTTTCCAACGGCGTAATCCTTTAGAATTGAATGCACACGTTTAGAAAAATATTAAACTTCCATTCAATTGAACTTTAAAAACACTTCAATTCACGCACCCGATGTTTCCATGGCGTATAACATCTCGCCTCGTTTGTATTCGTTCCACACGATGATATGCGGAATCCCCAGAACAATCCACGCATTTTTTGCTCAAATTGGAAGGGGTCAGGTTTACGCCATTTTAGAATAAACTGGTTGGGTGTTGCGCTGACCAACACGGGGTTAGTCAAAGGAACATTTGGAGTGGCCTCCGCTGAATAACCAATCACCGTAATGGGGTTGCCGTGTTCAGGTCCCAAAAAGTTGCGCGTTTGAAGTTCGAGCTGAATGCATGCGTAGGAATAAGTGAAATGATCAATTCAGATTTAATAAATCGATTTTGTTCATTGCAATTCAGAGCAAAACGATCATACAGTGTATACCGCGAATTTATATTTCTCCATTTCGTCAATTTCGTGAATCCATAAATAGTCTGTAGTATTTCAACGTGACTAAAAATGATCTATCATTCTTCCGTGTTTATGCATACGCAATAGCATACTTTCTTCATTGATTATATTGCTGTAAATGATTACGGTGGATGCAATACACTAAATACGAGCTGGTTATTCTTAGTTTCAGATAACCTGAGAAAAATATTTGGATGAATTATGAGAAGTTCAGTAGAGTGAGCATTTTTGATGATGAGCCGCTCAGCCGCAGATTCAAATTTGATAGAAATTCTCTGGATCTAATTACAGAGTCTATTCAATCAATTTTGGCAAGAGTTTCTTGTCTTATCACGATTGTTGAACTATTGATAAGAATTTACACGTGAATCTAAATAATACTTGATTAAATTCAATCTCCTGGATGAATGTTTTCTAGTCATAATCTAACTTATTCAAATTTTTTTGGTATTTTGTTCCACTCTATCAAAGGTTGAGTCCATTTTCACAGTTGGAGTTCAGAAGCCTTTGAAACTCGCCGAGGCGTTAAACAAGAATATGTTCTTGCTCCCAAAATGCTTGACATTTGTTCTCTGCTTCTGAATCATGCTTTTAGAGCGAGATCAAAAAGTATGTACCTACGCTTGCGAATTGATGGCAAGCTTTTATACCTTAACCGGTTGAGAGCAAAAACCTAGGGGCGGGATGTGTTAATCTGTAACCTGCAGTTTGCTGACGATGAAGCCATTATTGCTCACTCTCGAGAACACATTTAATCGCGAATGAACTGTATTTCGTCGACATGCAAAGTTTCTGAATTTAGATTATGAGGCCATGACAGACTTCCTCAGACATTCTTGGCGAATACAGAGGGAAAATAGCCCGAGTGAAGTCTGAGTAAGCACATTTGAAGCTGTATTAGAAATACAAGCTGAAGTCTTGCCATGCAAAGACACTGAAAACTCAAACTCAGAATAAGTTTCAGAAAACCACAAATGCCAGTCTATCAGAGGGTCGGACCAGTAAACACAATCCACGTTACATTGCTACATACCAAAATCAATATTAACTGTTTATACACAAATAGGCAGTGTTTGCCAAACAAAATTACTGAATTAACTCATTTCAGCAACCCGTTTTCTGCTGACATTATCTCTGTATCCGAATCGTGGTTCCATGGTCAAGGGAATTATGGCGGGCTGTAAATTCCCAACGTGATCCTGTTTGACGAGACCGCTCAAGAACAATTGAGTTGAGTAACTGTGTATTAGAACCAGCGTCTTCACCGCACAATGGATCATGAAACATGATTTGAGCCGGAGCACACCGTGTGGTGTAGCTTTCGGTTGAAATCGGGTGAAAACTGCTTCCTTTATTTAATTTACCACTCACCTACCTCATCTTACGCCCATAACGAAATGTTGCTAGAAAAAATGCGTAACACTGAAAATCTGAGCGAAAACCAAATACTCAGGATAGAAACCTTCTAAAGCTTTACACCAAAAGATGGCACCCCAGAAATCACTTGAATACAAAATCCATGAGATGGTTAATCTCATTCCACTTTGAAACCACGTAGATTCCATCGCTCAACCGAGAAGTTCTGACAAATCTTCATTCAATGTTTGATTTTCATATCCGAAGCAACAGCGGTCGTGTCAGTGCAGTATCATGGTCCTTTGCGGCTAATTGATCAGATCGTGTTTTTCTTCGAATTCGTGCGCAGCGCTAAAAGGTCTATTTATGATGTCAAACTAATCAGAAGGGTCGATTACTTTAGCCTTCGGGAATCACTCGAAATCTTAGAATAGAGGCATCTCGATTTTACGAATGCAATAACTCACCGTCTCTGCATTTTAAGATTCATTGGTATGAAAATAGACGAAAATCCGTTCTATACTCCGGAAAGAAAAGCTAGAACATTTTGTTTCACACTCCACAACCGCATTCTAAAGTGGATAGCCATACAAAGTTCGGCATGGGCTACACACAGGATCACTCAAACAGACTTATTCTGTAGTGATTTGTACAGCGCCGCATTCACTTTCACCACACACAAGACAATACGACGTTATTAAAATGAGCTGGATCTGGCTCCCGATCAGAGTTTGTTATGTCGCATGCTCCAACTGGGATTATTGGTATCTGGAATCATATTCTCGTATGTTTTTCAAATTATTTTGCACTGTCATGCGTTTCTAACAAATCACAATTTGATATCAAATACCTAATCATGTTGCTGTTCAAACGGAAAATTTGAAATATAGCAAGCAAGCCATTTTAAATCAAAATTTACTTTCCGGTAGACAATTTGAAGGTAACTCATTAATTTTACAAAGCTAAGCTAGGAAAAAGGAGCGATTACAGACATTTCCATCTCCCACACGCAACATAGGACAGGGTTCAAATTGGTCGTGACCTTGGCTTTTTCTATCAATACAAGCTCGGCGACATCAACCTGGAGTACACCGAAGAAGAAAAGGACCTCGGTGTCTGGATTTGCGGCAGTTTGAAAAATGGTCTACAATGCGAAACCGTTTACAAAAGCGCGCCTCGGCTGCTCGGCATGTTACGGCGGATATTTGGGCGTTTTTCCCTGGGGTGTTTTCCTCTCATAATGAATACATATATACACCCGGTTCTAGATTATGCCGCACAAGCCTGGACACCATGGCTCCAAAAAGACATCTTACTTCTGGATCGCATATACCTGAGAGCTTCTAAGCTTGCCATTGGACTCGAAAATATGCCAGACGACTGGAGATGAGGACACTTGCATAAAGGAGAATGCGAGGTGAACTCATTATCGCATACAAAATACTCACTACTGTTTTCCACCCCCTGGATATATTATTCCACCTTCAAACTTCCAACAACAGCCGTGGACATGGTTGCACGTTGGAAATACCACATCCCAAGCGGAACTGCCGCGGGTATTTCTATTCGGTACGCGTGTGCTTTGCTTGGAATTCCCTACCTTTCGATTTGGTAAGCTCAAACAGTTTATCTATATTCAAATAAAAACTTGACGATTATATGAGAGCTAATCCGAATTTTGCCCCATACCATTAATAAGCTATCATCGTCCCATTGATTTTGATTATATATATATATATATATATATATATATATATATATATATATATATATTTGTACCAATATTTCCACCCTGTGGTTATTGTAAAGTTAATTGCTTTTTCAACCATAAATCTTGAATCTTGAATCTTGAATATTGCATGCACTCATCAATTAGGGAAACAATGGCGAAATGTTAAACAAGGTATGAGCAATGCATGCACTTGCGAGCCACTCTTGGATTACGTTAGCACAACCAACTCGTTCAATCACATATGCGCATAAAATGTAGATGGAATTGAGCCCATGAGCTGGAACAAAACGTGCGAAGGCAGGACAATAGTCTTGAGGCTTGTGTGACGGAAATGCAAGCAAATGCGGATTATTCGTTCACGTCCAAGGTTTTAACCTCAGCTAAATATGTGTGGACTCGTGAATGGGCATGTTGGTTGTGTCGACCTTATCCAGCGGTAAAATCTATAAATAAAGTCATTCTTCTTCTTCTTCTTCTATTCAAGTTTAAGAGCTATTTGCTTTGAGCTTTCAGGCTATTCATTGGAGACGGACCGAAACCTCTCAGGATTACCTTTTTAACTAGCGACATGGCTGAATTTGTCAAGTCCGAATGGAAAAAAGCAAACGTGCTTTACCGAAAGACGTTAGACTTTGTCCACCGAGACCAAGTAACATGAGTGAGACATACTTGCGGCTGGGGCCGGTAGACGGCAGCGTTCCCACCGAAACGGAAGCAACCAATACATCAAAAAACGTAGTGGGTCCGGCTCAAACCGAGTCGGACCGAGTACATCATGGTCCGGCTCTCAGGGGGTCGGACATACAAACATCATCCGCATAGGCTCGCTACACACGAAAACCACTGTTAAATGCCTATACACAAACGCACAGTGCTTGCGGAACAAAATAGCCGAATTATCCCACTTTAACGCTCAGTTTTCTGCTGACATCATTGCTGTTACCGAAACATGGTTTTACGATCAGGTGAACGATTGCGAGATGGCACTTCCCAACATGATCCTACTTCGACGAGACCGTTCAAGATCAGGTGATGGAGTTGCTTTGTATTATAACGAACGTCTTCAATGCACAGCTGTACCTGACACAAGGTTTGAGCTAGAGGACACCATGTGGTGTAGCCTTCGCTTGGAAACTGGAGAGAACTGTATACTTGGTGTGATCTACCGCTCGCCCAACTCTTCCGATGCCACAATGAAACGTTGTTACAAATGATGCGCAACGCTGGAAACCTTAGAGGATGCCAATTGTTAATAATGGGTGATTTTAACCTCCCACATCTCTACACCAAAAGTGTGCATACTCAGCAATCCCTTGAGTACAAATTCCGTGAGATTATCACTTTCACTCCCCTATACAACCATGTCCATTCATTCACTCGACAAAGGGGCCTCAATGAATCATCAATTCTAGATCTGGTTTTAACCTCCGAAGCAACAGCAGTGGAGTCAGTGCAGTATCATAGTCCTTTGGGGCTAAGTGACCATCTTGTGTTGTCCTTCGAATTCGTGTGCAACGCCAGAAGGGCGTCGGGCGACGTTAAGTTCATCAGGAGAGTCGATTACTTCGGCCTTCGCGGTGCCATTACGATTATGGAGGAAAAACATCTCGATCTTACGAATGCAGATACTCATTGTTCTAGTCTGTTAAGTTATATCGGTACAAAACTAGACGAAAATTCTACCTGTGTTCCCAAAAGGAAATCAAGAACATTTTGCTTCAAACTCCGAAGCCGCACTCGGAAGTGGATAGCCATGCGAAATTCCGCATGGGCTGCACACAAAATAATACGAACAGACGCATCTTGGGAACACTTTCGTAGTTTTCGTAACAAGGTGACGTCCCTAATTCGAGAAGACAAGCAATATCACCATTGGAAGCTGATCGACCAGATGGAACGACATCCTAAGTTGCTGTACACCATCGTAAACACCGCGACCAAGGTTAAGCCAGGTGTATTTCCTATCCAGACAGAGAACGGACTGACTGATAATGTCAAGGATACAGCTGATGCCCTAATATCATTTTATGCGCAAGTATTTTGTCCAAAGAACGTGTCAACGCTGACGTCTTTGCCGCACCCACTACAAGTCGAATGCCTTAGCAACATCGAGGTAAATCCTACGGTTGTGCGAAAACATTTACGCGGACTGAACGTTCGCAAATCACCAGGAGAGGATGGAATAACACCCGCTGTTCTGAAGTCATGCGAGCTGGAGCTTTGTGGCCCACTAAGTGGTCTATTCAGGCACTCATTGAATACGGGAACCGTACCAACTCAATGGAAAACCGGTGTTATCACACCAATCTACAAAGGGGGCAGTCGTTCTGATCCGGCGAATTACCGCCCCGTGACGCTTCTTTCAGCGGTTTCTAAAATTTTGGAACGCCTGGTGTGTGAACGACTTGTTGAACATCTCGAGAACCATCAGCTAATAACTTTCACACAACACGGATTTAGGAAAACATATTCATGCCTGTCTAACTTGCTCACGACTCTAAATGACTGGACGCAAGCACTAGACCAAGGGGGTTCCGTTCATGCCGGTTACTTAGATATATCTAAAGCATTCGACAGAGTGAATCACTCCTTACTGCTTCAGAAGCTGCAGAATGTTGGCGTCATCGGAAACCTACTAACATGGTTCACAAGTTACCTGTCTGGACGCAAAGTAAAAGTCAGAATAGATGGTGAAACTTCTCGAACAATTGAAGCCACGAGCGGAGTCCCTCAGGGTTCGGTTCTCGGTCCGATACTGTTTCTCTATTTATAAATGATCTACCGAACTTACTAGCATGTAAGCTTGTTTTATTCGCAGACGACGTAAAAATCTGGACGAAGGTCAACTCTATCGAGGACTGTCAAGTTCTGCAAGGAGATTTGAATAAACTGCACCAGTGGTCAATCCAAAACAAACTGCCATTTAATTTCCGCAAGTGCAAAATGTTGCAAGTCGGAAAACCCTTTCCCTTTCCCTATACACTTGGCAGCCACCCGCTTGAATGGAGTACATCACAAAAAGATCTCGGAATCTTGGTGTCTGGCACTTTGAAGAACAGCCTACAGTGCGACGCCGTCTACAAGCGTGCGTGCAGCTTGCTAGGTTTACTGAAACGCATTTTCGGACGTTTCCCACCACACTCACTCGCGAAACTACTAAACACTTACATACATCCTGTCGTTGACTACGCTGTACAAGCTTGGACGCCATGGATGGAAAAAAACATCTCGCTCCTCGAACGAATTTATCACAAGGCAACCAAAATTGTTACCGGATTGAATAATTTACCCTTTGAGCAGCGACTGACCAGACTTGGACTGTGCACCCTCGAGCGCAGGCGTATCCTACACGACTCACTCTGACATATCGAATCATCTACGCGAAATCCCACCCTCTCAAACACCTCTTCAAGTTTGGTTCGGTTGTCCCCACACGCAGCCACCCTTTGACCCTTCAAATCCCACACTCACGATTGAATTGTCGTCGTCACTTCTTCACTGTTCGTGTATGCTTCTTGTGGAATAGCTTGCCGACAGATATTGTTACCTCAGCGAACGAGCACATCTTTAAACAAAGTTTACGAAACCTTATGTTGAGAACTACTGCGTTGGCCCCTACCTATTGATGTCTATACTTTTTTAACGCACGGAACTACCGTCCATCCAAAGATTCTTTTCCCACAGGCTGGGTTGCCATTGAGGATTATTTTTGCTCCACCAATGAAGAACACGGATATGATCATACAAGTAACGATTTTTTAATTCTTCATACGTATATCCTATGGTACTGTACAGCAATTTGCTTTTTTAACCATAAATCTTGAATCAAATCGAAAGATATTAGCACATTCGTGAGGAACGCAAACTAAAGAAACATACCTCAAAGGCCAACTTGAACTTGGTATGACCATCACCAAATGCAAATTAATCGGTAGAACTGACCCACAAACTAGAATATCTCTGAACACATGGTTGCTTATTTATCGATTAGACAAAATGGATATCGCGCGATATAAAACGTGAAATATTTGCATAAGAATTGGAATACATTTTGATCAAACGCGCAAACTGTTAAGCAATCGATAAGAAAAAAAGAACATTAATTCGTCGAGAATTCGTTTCGTGCTTGGGGTACATATATCACAATAATTAATTAAGCTATTTCTGGAAATACATTGAAAATAGATTAAAGCATGTCAACATACTTCACACCTAATATATTCGAGAAGATTGGAAGCGAAGTAACATAACCTTAACTCGGTAATTGAGATCTAATCAAATGCATCTCATGCAGACTGTAGCCATGACTATTGATAACAAACATTCGATAGTCGCTGGAAAAGTCAAAATTAAAGTTTGTGGCCCATTTTTCATTTCCGTCATTTTAAACGTATACATGCATTAGCTTATTGGATATCCTTCGTTGATACAGGTAAAAGAGAGTAAAAATTTTGTTTTGTGGAAAAACTGAAAGTATATGGATGAAGCAAATGTAAGTGTTGCGCTAATCAGTATATATTGCGCTGTGCTGATGTCGGTGCGTTGAATTAAGTACATCATTGTTTTAGTAGATTGTTGTTTAACCCTGCAAGAAGACCAATACAATTTTGTTGTTGGCCTCCGTCGGTCGATGTCGACCATGGATGTACATCACAATCGCATGAATGTTCATGTTCTACAGCTTTTGGAATGACTAAACAGTCCGATTCGGAAGGAACAATCTATCCCGCAGCGCTGGCAACGAAAGTCAGAACTCTGTTGTATTGCATCAGTTGCGCGCCGGCAAAGTGATCTGCGTTCAGCAGCCAAGAGCTGTATCTGCTCCTCCCCAGCTTGCAGACGACGCTTCA
>JACCGJ010013700.1:0-14738 GCA_013407085.1 Atriophallophorus winterbourni | reverse complement strand
TACGATTCATCCACGCGGTTGAAATTTCTCGTCGACACAGGTGCAGAAGTTAGCGTTATCCCCCGATCTCAGGCACAACGCAACCTGACACCCTCCGGCATTACACTGCAGGCGGCCAACAACACAAAGATCGCGACCTATGGTGAGACTTGTTTGACATTAAACCTTGGTTTGCGTAGGCAATTCCCGTTTATCTTTTTGATTGCGGAAGTCCAAAAACCGATTATTGGTATTGACTTTCTCAGCAAATTTGGCCTAACGGT
Organism: Atriophallophorus winterbourni; assembly: GCA_013407085.1. Taxonomy (NCBI): domain Eukaryota; kingdom Metazoa; phylum Platyhelminthes; class Trematoda; order Plagiorchiida; family Microphallidae; genus Atriophallophorus; species Atriophallophorus winterbourni. The sequence continues at coordinate 14,475 of JACCGJ010013700.1, read as the reverse complement.
CGATGTGCGACAGAGAATGTTACGCGACGATACCACGTCACTTACCGTCCACGGGAATGTAGCCTGCATCAATACGCTTGGATTGCGTGTGTTTGTGCCCGAACACGACACATTTTCGTCACTGTTCTGCAAGTTCCCTTCCCTCACACGCCCTTCGTCCAATAGCGATAAACCTAAGCACAATGTCCTCCACCACATTCTCACGAAAGTTCCCCCGGTTTTCGCACGTGCCCTCCGCCTGGCACCAGAGAGATTAAAAGCAGCTATAAGCGAATTTCAATTAATGATCAACATGGGCATTGTACGTCCATCTAGCAGCTCGTGGGCTTCTCCCCTGCATATGGTTGCTAAAAAGAACGGTGATTGGAGACCCTGCGGTGATTTTCGCGCTCTGAATAATATTACTGTTCCGGACCGCTATCCCATCCCCCATATTCACGATTTCGCGTTGAACCTACGCGGTAAAAGTGTTTTCTCAAAGTTAGATCTTGTTCGAGCATATCATCAAATCCCCATGGCCCCGGAAGATATTGCAAAAACAGCTGTTATTACTCCCTTCGGCTTATTCGAATTCTTAAGCATGCCATTTGGTCTACGTAACGCAGCGCAGTCTTTCCAACGCTTCATGGATGAAGTTTTAAGAGGTCTGGATTTTGTTTACGTTTATATCGACGATGTTCTTATAGCAAGCTCATCCACCGACGAACACTTTCAACATATGCACACCGTTTTACAACGTTTCGTTGACTATGGCATCACGATCAATTTTGAAAAGTGCGTTTTTAATCAGAATTCCGTCGAATTTCTCGGTCACACGATCGACGCCAATGGTATTCAACCCGTCCATGCAAAAGCCCAAGCCATTTCCGACTACCCCCTCCCCCAGTCTATCAAGAGTCTACGCCGTTTTTTGGGTATGGTGAATTACTACTGCCGTTTTATCCCTCAGTGCGCCCAAACCCTACAACCGCTTACAGATCTTTTGAAAGGAAATGCAAAAACACTTGTTCTGAGTACCGAAGCCACGTCTGCGTTCACTGCTATCAAGGAACGGTTGATTAAGGCTACAACCTTATAGCATCTCAACACAGATCCCTCGACGCGTCTTTTATTGACTACCGATGCATCGCAGGTCGCTGTTGGTGCCGTTCTGCAACAGATAGTGGATGGTCATATTGAACCACTAGCTTTCTTTTCCAAGAAGCTTCAGCCCACTCAGACTCGATACAGCACATTTAGCCGAGAACTCTTAGCTATTTACTTTGCTGTTAAACATTTCCGTCACAATCTAGAGGGTCGAATGTTTACAATATATACCGACCACAAGCCCCTGATTTATTCCCTACGTTCACCGTCCGATCGGCATTCCCCGCGAGAGCTGCGTCACCTTGATTTCATCTCTCAGTTTACCACCGACATCCGTCATATCGATGGTTGTAGCAACGTGGTAGCTGATGCGTTATCCCGTGGTGACATTCATGAACTCTCGAATACGGCTATCGATCTTCCCGAGATAGCCAGAAACCAAGAGACTGATCCGGAATTCGACGCAATCCAGTCTAACAAATCCCTAAAGATCGTCCGTTTGCCATTGCTTAACTGTGAGCAATACATTTACTGTGACATTTCCACCGGTAATCCGAGGCCTTTCGTTCCTCAATCATATCGGCGGAAAGTTTTCGACCACTTACATGGTTTATCTCACCCCGGGATACGTTCTACAGTAAAGCTTATCACAGCACGCTTTATTTGGTCTAATATCCGTACTGACATTCGCCTTTGGGCTAAACATTGTGTTGCTTGCCAAACGAGCAAGATACACCGTCATACAAAGACCTCCCCTGGCAAATTCGATCTCCCGAACTCTCGTTTTCAACACGTTCATGTTGACATAGTTGGTCCCCTACCAATTAGCAACAAGTTCACCTATCTCTTGACTTGCGTTGATCGTTATACCCGCTGGCCCCAAGCGACCCCCATACCCGATATTTCTTCGGAGACTGTTGCTCGTGCTTTTATCGAATCATGGATTTCTATTTTCTGAGTTCCTTCAACTGTTACCACTGATCGAGGTCCACAGTTTACTTCCACATTATTCCGGGACTTGAATCGAATCCTTGGTTGTTCCCATCTCCGTACCACTGCTTATCATCCCGCTGCCAATGTTATGGTAGAACGTTTTCACCGCCAGTTAAAGGCTGCAATTACTGCCTCTTCTACTACACAATGGTCTGAACGATTACCTATCATTCTTCTCGGCATTCGTAATACAATCAAAGAAGATGTAGGTTGCTGTCCCACTGAACTTGTTTTTGGCTCGACTATCAGACTTCCCGGTGAAATGTTTATCGATGCTCGCACTACCGGTGAAATTGACCCAGTTTCCTATGTTAACCGGTTAAAACAACATTTCCGATCCCTCCGACCTATACCCACACGCCCGAACACTCGACCTGATCAGATACACTCTGATCTACACACATGCACCCATGTTTTCGTTGGCGTTGATAACGTCAAGGAACCTTTGCAAGCACCTTATACCGGTCCGTACAAAGTCCTGCAACGCAAACCGAAGTATTATATTCTCGAGTACAACGGAAAGAGTGATTCGATCAGTATTGACCGTCTGAAGCCTGCATACATCGAACAATCGTTACCCAGTGTGCCTCCATCCTCTACACCCCCTACTCAGCCTATGACTGACGATATGTCAAACCCATCCTGCACCCCTCCCACCCAGCCAATGACTGATACATCATCCACCCCATCACAACCACCCACACGCGTTCCCGATACCAAGCGCATCAAACGAACCCGTTTCGGTTGCAATATTGTATACCTTATTTGATGGGACTTACAAACATTGACAGTATCGAGCGTTTCTCTTCCCTGATCCACGCTCTAGGGGGGAGTTCTGTAGCACTTGTATATTATTTATTCTTAATCAATTCTGACAATATTTTTCATTGTTATTATTGTACCGTATCTTGCATTTTGTTTTAATGTTTTGATACACAACATACACTTTTTCGAACTCGACTCGTGCTTCTGATTTTGCGTGCTTGTGGATTCGGTTGATTGGACTCGATGTTAACATTCTGTTGCGACTAACAATCTCGACATCAATTTCAGCATTCGTTGGAATTTATTTTCGTTCAAGAATATTTCTCGAGCAAAAGAAGGATATTGTAACGGATTTGTATTCTCCGAACATTTCGTGAGTTACAGCTATTTTCTGTAATTTCTGCGTTCTTATTTTGAGTATTTATCCGCTACAAGAGTTTCTGATTAGAGTCGAAAACTTTATCCGATCAATATAAAGACAATCATTATCTGTGCTGATGGATGTCCGAGTTTCATGAAGATGAAGTTGGCACATAACCATTTTATGATCACAACCAAGAAGGGGCGGTATGACTTGCACATTACTAGGATTAGGGCCCAATGTGAAAATAAGGTCTAGAAGGCTTGATTGCCTTGTAGGTTTATCTACTGCTTGAGTGTAACCTAGTAAACTGATTGCTTCGGAAAAAGAGGAAAATTTTTGAGATAGGTGGGGGGAATTCCAGCATGTATAAGGCATGTTAAAATCACCAGCTATAAGTTTATTTTTATGAGGGGTCAGTGAAACTTCAATAAAAGCATTTTTTATCTTATCAAGATTATGTGAAGATGGAGGAGGTGGGTTGTAAATACAACCGAAAAGGGCGTCCAGTGAAGGTATATCGATCCATACGGAATCACCAATATCATCCAGTGTAGAAGAAGAATAAAGTTTGGCCGGGATATCCTTAGTAATATATATGATGCAACCACCACCACGAGTGGAGCACCGATTTTTACGAAAAATATTATAATTTGGGAGGAAAAGGAGTGCGTCTGCATCTTCATCAGTCGTCCAAGTTTCAGTGATTAAGACTACATCAGACGGGTTAGTAGATAGGAAAAATTGAAGATCAGTCATTTTAGAAGTAATGGATCTCGCGTTAAATAGAAGGATGCGGATAGGGGAAGTAGAAAGAGGGGTATTAATGTTAGGGGCCGGAGATTTGAAACTAGATTGCGCTACATCGTGTAGATGGGTGGAAACACAAGGGGAAAATTTGAAGGTTGGAAATGGTCTGGGTAAAACTGGGTGGGGGCGTATGATGGATATATTTGTGGAGCAGGGTTTGGCCAAGTGGAAATTCTATGGGCGTTTGTTTGTGGTGGCTTAAAAGTTTGAGGGTTGGGATAAATATAAGGAAAGTTAAAATTCCTATTTAGTCTAAGGTTTTGTGGATTTTCACCATGCTGCGTAGAGTGAGGGTAGGACCACGATGCAGAATTAAGACGACCGTAAGGTGAAGGACCATAATAATTAAAGGTGGGAACGTGTATAGGTAATTGTTGAAAAATTTTTCTTGAATAACTAGAATTACTCTTTTTGAAAGAGCCATTCGTATAAGGCCTAATAATTGGCGCTTGGTTGAGGAGAGGAGCTATTGCTCTAAATGTTGGAAGCTTAGCTTTTTTGTTATCCTTAATAATTGGGCGAGGGACAGTTTGTGGATCAACGATTACCTGGGGTTTAGCAGGTGATCCGACGTCTAAGCTGATAGATACATTTTCAGTCAGGACACTTATGTCAGTGAGGTTAGAAGTCTTGTTAATACAAGATGGGGATTGGGTGCTTTCCGTCGCGGGCTTGGGAATTTTTCGGGTGAACTTACGTTGTAGGGGTGTGTTGTCACGTTTAAGCAACACATTCGAGAATCGAGGAAGTGAAGCTAGAACATGCTTGTTTTTAGGATGTGAGAAGCATATTCTTCGTTAATAAATTTGATAAGGATTGGGGTGCGTCTAGCAATTGACGATTTACGAAGCCTAATGAGTGTCGCTGAGTCAGCCGGAAGGCCGTAATGAGAGAGGATTGACCGTATGAGTTCATCCAACGCGTATTTATCGTCTATATTCAAAAGGATTATGTTCTTAGCTCTGATTCTCCGTTGCCCTATTTCCGAGGTTAGAGATTCAACGAAGCGTCCCGTGCGCTGAAGCAGATCATAGTCAAGATTATAGTTGGGGTCAAGAAGAATTGCCAATGGTTCTAGTACCTTGAAAAGGCGCGATATACTGTTCACATTATCAGCCATGGTTTCAAAATTAGTCTCCAAATTGTGTAATTTAGAGAGTAGAGTCGACATATTGGAGTCTAGTACGACTGAACATTTATTCGATCGTGGAGTGACACGTTGTGTGTGTCGAGATGTTTTCAAGTATTTAGAAAGCACCATATTCAGCGAATAAACGTATGAATTAATATATGCGATAGAGAGAACAAAGAAACTTGCCGAGTTTCAAACTGCCCGCTTTTAATCTTGCAGGGTAGACAGGCAGTGGTGTATAAGCTGCCAGTTTGTTGCTATATCATCACCTACATATTGAGACAACATCTTTTTAGCTTCCTCTGAGACGACTTCCCAGTCTACGCGATTGAAATTGCGCCTCAGTTCAGGAGGAGGTTTCTCATACCTGAGTCTTAGTTGGAATCTGATCACAACGTGATCACTTTTTCCTAATGGAGAGAGATAATCTACCTGGCGAACCATTTCTTCGCTTGAAGAGACAACGAGATCCAGGATCGAAGGTAAGCAGCCCTGGCGGAATCTTGTGGGCTCATTGACATGTTGACTCATGGCATGCATATGAGTCCATTCGATGAAGTCCTCAGACATCTTATCAGATGAACAGCACCGGTTCAGCCAAGATATATGTGGTAGGTTAAAATCACCAACTATAAGAACCTGGGACCCAAGCGTGTGCAGCAAACTGAGATTGCCAAGCAAATTTTGCAAGTCCTGAGGTCCTGCTTGGGGGCTCATATAAGCACATGCTATTACCATTGATTGCTTGTAAGATTGAACGATACATGAGCTAAGTTGGACGTTGTGCGTGCTAAGCCTAACACTCGATTCTGAAGTTCGAAGACCTAGTCTGAGAAAGATAGCAACTTGTAGCGGATAAATACTCAAAATAAGAACGCAGAAATTACAGAAAATAGCTGTAACTCACGAAATGTTCAGAGAATACAAATCCGTTACAATATCCTTCTTTTACTCGAGAAATATTCTTGAAGGAAAATAAATTCCAACGAATGCTGAAATTGATGTCGAGATTGTTAGTCGCAACAGAATGTTAACATCGAGTCCAATCAACCGAATCCACAAGCACGCAAAATCAGAAGCGCGAGTCGAGTTCGAAAAAGTGTATGTGTATCCAAACATTAAAACAAAATGCAAGATACGGTACAATAATAACAATGAAAAATATTGTCAGAATTGATTAAGAATAAATAATATACAAGTGCTACAGAACTCCCCCCCTAGAGCGTGGATCAGGAAGGAGAAACGCTCGATACTGTCAATGTTTGTAAGTCCCATCAAATAAGGTGTACAATATTGCAACCGAAACGGGTTCGTTTGATGCGCTTGGTATCGGGAACGCGTGTGGGTGGTTGTGATGGGATGGATGATGTATCAGTCATTGGTTGGGTGGGAGGGGTGCAGGATGGGTTTGACATATCGTCAGTCATAGGCTGAGTAGGGGGTGTAGAGGATGGAGGCACACTGGGTAACGATTGTTCGATGTATGCAGGCTTCAGACGATCAATACTAATCGAATCACTCTTTCCGTTGTACTCGAGAATATAATACTTCGGTTTGCGTTGCAGGACTTTGTACGGACCGGTATAAGGTGCTTGCAAAGGTTTCTTGACGTTATCAACGCGAACGAAAACATGGGTGCATGTGTGTAGATCAGGGTGTATCTGATCAGGTCGAGTGTTCGGGCGTGTGGGTATAGGTCGAAGGGATCGGAAATGTTGTTTTAACCGGGTAACATAGGATACTGGGTCAATTTCACCGGTAGTGCGAGCATCGATAAACATTTCACCGGGAAGTCTGATAGTCGAGCCAAAAACAAGCTCAGTGGGACAACAACCTACATCTTCTTTGATTGTATTACGAATGCCGAGAAGAATGATAGGTAATCGTTCAGACCATTGTGTAGTAGAAGAGGCAGTAATTGCAGCCTTTAACTGGCGGTGAAAACGTTCTACCATACCATTGGCAGCGGGATGATAAGCAGTGGTACGGAGATGGGAACAACCAAGGATTCGATTCAAGTCCCGGAATAATGTGGAAGTAAACTGTGAACCTCGATCAGTGGTAACAGTTGAGGGAACTCCGAAAATAGAAATCCATGATTCGATAAAAGCACGGGCAACAGTCTCCGAAGAAATATCGGGTATGGGGGTCGCTTGGGGCCAGCGGGTATAACGATCAACGCAAGTCAAAAGATAGGTGAACTTGTTGCTAATTGGTAGGGGACCAACTATGTCAACATGAACGTGTTGAAAACGGGAGTTCGGGAGATCGAATTTGCCAGGGGAGGTCTTTGTATGACGGTGTATCTTGCTCGTTTGGCAAGCAACACAATGTTTAGCCCAAAGGCGAATGTCAGTACGGATATTAGACCAAATAAAGCGTGCTGTGATGAGCTTTACTGTAGAACGTATCCCGGGGTGAGATAAACCATGTAAGTGGTCGAAAACTTTCCGCCGATATGATTGAGGAACAAAAGGCCTCGGATTACCGGTGGAAATGTCACAGTAAATGTATTGCTCACAGTTCAGCAATGGCAAACGGACGATCTTTAGGGATTTGTTAGACTGGAGTGCGTCGAATTCCGGATCAGTCTCTTGATTTCTGGCTAGCTCGGGAAGATCGATAGCCGTATTCGAGAGTTCATGAATGTCACCACGGGATAACGCATCAGCTACCACGTTGCTACAACCATCGATATGACGGATGTCGGTGGTAAACTGAGAGATGAAATCAAGGTGACGCAGCTCTCGCGGGGAATGCCGATCGGACGGTGAACGTAGGGAATAAATCAGGGGCTTGTGGTCGGTATATATTGTAAACGTTCGACCCTCTAGGTGGTGACGGAAATGTTTAACAGCAAAGTAAATAGCTAAGAGTTCTCGGCTAAATGTGCTGTATCGAGTCTGAGTTGGCTGAAGCTTCTTGGAAAAGAAAGCGAGTGGTTCAATATGACCATCCACTATCTGTTGCAGAACGGCGCCAACAGCGACCTGCGATGCATCGGTAGTCAATAAGAGACGCGTCGAGGGGTCTGTGTTGAGATGCTTTAAGGTTGTAGCCTTAATCAACCGTTCCTTGATAGCAGTGAACGCAGACGTGGCTTCGGTACTCAGAACAAGTGTCTTTGCATTTCCTTTCAAAAGATCTGTAAGCGGTTGTAGGGTTTGGGCGCACTGAGGGATAAAACGGCAGTAGTAATTCACCATACCCAAAAAACGGCGTAGACTTTTGATAGACTGGGGAAGGGGGTAGTCGGAAATGGCTTGGGCTTTGGCATGGACGGGCTGAATACCATCGGCGTCGATCGTGTGACCGAGAAATTCGACGGAATTCTGATTAAAAACGCACTTTTCAAAATTGATCGTGATGCCATAGTCAACGAAACGTTGTAAAACGGTGTGCATATGTTGAAAGTGTTCGTCGGTGGATGAGCTTGCTATAAGAACATCGTCGATATAAACGTAAACAAAATCCAGGCCTCTTAAAACTTCATCCATGAAGCGTTGGAAAGACTGCGCTGCGTTACGTAGACCAAATGGCATGCGTAAGAATTCGAATAAGCCGAATGGAGTAATAACAGCAGTTTTTGCAATATCTTCCGGGGCCACGGGGATTTGATGATATGCTCGAACAAGATCCAACTTTGAGAAAACACTTTTACCGCGTAGGTTCAACGCGAAATCGTGAATATGGGGGATGGGATAACGGTCCGGAACAGTAATATTATTTAGAGCGCGGTAATCACCGCAGGGTCTCCAATCACCGTTCTTTTAGCAACCATATGCAGGGGAGAAGCCCACGAGCTGCTAGATGGACGTACAATGCCCATGTTGATCATAAGTTGAAATTCACTTCTAGCTGCTTTTAATCTCTCTGGTGCCAGGCGGCGGGCACGTGCAAAAACCGGGGGACCTTTCGTGAGAATGTGGTGGAGGACATTGTGCTTAGGTTTATCGCTATTGGACGAAGGGCGTGTGAGGGAAGGGAACTTGCAGAACAGTGACGAAAATGTGTCGTGTTCGGGCACAAACACACGCAATCCAAGCGTATTGATGCAGGCTACATTCCCGTGGACGTTAAGTGACGTGGTATCGTCGCGTAACATTCTCTGTCGCACATCGACCGTTAGGCCAAATTTGCTGAGAAAGTCAATACCAATAATCGGTTTTTGGACGTCCGCAATCAAAAAGATAAACGGGAATTGCCTACGCAAACCAAGGTTTAATGTTAAACAAGTCTCACCATAGGTCGCGATCTTTGTGTTGTTGGCCGCCTGTAGTGTAATGCCGGAGGGTGTCAGGTTGCGTTGTGCCTGAGATCGGGGAATAACGCTAACCTCTGCACCTGTGTCGACGAGAAATTTCAACCGCGTGGATGAATCGTACACAAAAAGCAGGCGACTGTGGGAGGGGCCAGCAGCAGCTGTCGCGATTACTGGCTGGCGTAGTAGTTTCCCGCAGGCTTAGTTTGAAAAGCCTTTGGGTGTTTACACCCGGGTCGACACTTCTTTGCCTGATCGCCAAATCGGTAATGATAGTAGCAGAACGGCTTGTCGTTATGCGAACTCTGTCGACGTCGAGGACTACGACTGGGACTTCTATGGCGACCAAAGTTGATCGCAGCTTCAAGTCTTGACAGACGTTCTGTTATTGCGTTTATTGGAGAAAAATCGCTTGTAGGAGTACTCTCGGTTACGGCGCTAACGGATCGCGGGACCATGAACTCGTGTATTTTGTCGGCTGTTTCAGCCAAAGTTTCGAGTTTCAGGAAATCGCTAGACGCGGCGAGAATAGTTGTAGTGTTCATCGGTAAACACGTTAGCCAAAGATGGCGTAAAATCGAATCGTCCATGTTCGTCTGCCCGACTAATGAGCGCATGGACCGTAGTAGCTGGGATGGGGTACGGTCACCTAGTTCAATGCCAGATAAAAGTTTCTGTAAACGCGCTTCATCAGAAACGGATGTGCGTTTAAGTACGGCTGCCTTAAGTTGCGAATAGGGAACTTCGCTAGGCATGGGGTCAATAAAATCAATAACTTCGGAGGCAACTAAAGTAGGGAGATTGGCGGCGACGTATGAAAACATGGTCTCTTGTCGCGAGATGCCTCTGCAGCGAAAAACAGCTTCTAACTGTGCGAACCAAATTCGAGGATTTGAAATATCGAACGACGGGCACGCCATGCTAATGGCGTTTTCCGATGGGTGACCAGCTAGTAAATCATTTGATGACATCGTAAAATTCAGGGAGTTCAGAGCAAAAAAAATGTATATAGATATAGATGAAACGGGCTCACCAAATATGTAGCGGATAAATACTCAAAATAAGAACGCAGAAATTACAGAAAATAGCTGTAACTCACGAAATGTTCAGAGAATACAAATCCGTTACAATATCCTTCTTTTGCTCGAGAAATATTCTTGAACGAAAATAAATTCCAACGAATGCTGAAATTGATGTCGAGATTGTTAGTCGCAACAGAATGTTAACATCGAGTCCAATCAACCGAATCCACAAGCACGCAAAATCAGAAGCACGAGTCGAGTTCGAAAAAGTGTATGTTGTGTATCAAAACATTAAAACAAAATGCAAGATACGGTACAATAATAACAATGAAAAATATTGTCAGAATTGATTAAGAATAAATAATATACAAGTGCTACAAACTCCACCCCCGTTTGGTTCATCTGGTCTATCACATCTGACCACAGAATAACTACTACAAATTGAGTCAGGAATATGGTCAGTTTCAGATAGCCAGGTTTTGGACAGTGCTATTACATGTGGTTGTAACTCTTGCGCTAGGATGGAGAGTTCAGACCACTTATTTCGGATACTACATGAGTTTCCGTATATCACTCTGGCGACGGTGTCTGGCGATATATTCACACTTAGTCCAGGTTGATCCTCGGGCGTAATACCCGAGGAGTCAGCACGTTTTTTAGTGTGCTGCTTAAGAGAGTGGATTCGCCTTGCGCGGCCTGAAGTTCTGCCGTATCTTGAAGGTCACTAATCACGAGCTGTGCAATTTCAGGGACAATACGGTGATTATCGTGTTCATCCCCAGATCTATCCGTGATTTCCATACTTGACAAAGAGCCATCCTTTTCTGAAGAACAGCGCATTCTGTTATAATTTACATCATAACGTGAATTCTTTGACCTGTTGGATTCCTTTTTGTCATCGGGCACGACAACATGTTTCCCTTTGTTAGTTTCATTTAAAGCAATGTAACTTGCAAAGAACTGGTCACGCTCAGACTGCAAGAGAAATTCAACTAAAAGTGGTCTTGGAGAGTGGCTAGACTCACTTTTGGTACCCTTCCACACGCCAACACGATGAGCACGCCTTAGTGGCGTATCTGGGCGCATACCAACCTTACGGAGCAGATTTCTGACACAACTCCGGTTTAGTGACTTACGCGTTTTAGCTTCGCGTATATAGGGTTCATTCTGATTAAGCACCAGGATGTTACGAGATTTATCTCGTATTCCCTGACGAGCCGATTTAAGCTGCTCCAGATCTTGCGATAACTTAGCGAGGCTCGAAACTACAGTAGCAAGTAAATTTGACTGAGAGTCAAATTTTCTAGTGTCTACCTGTTTACGACCTGTCTGCGCCTTGTTTCTACTTTTACGTGGCTTCGAAGGCTTGAAAGACGGGGTCTGGGATGTGACATTTGGCTTGGCCGCTTGATCCGGTGCCTTAACCTTTTTAGTCCTTTTGCGTGACTTTGTAGACTTGGGATTTTTACTCGCCGTAATTTCTTTGGAGTTCGTTGTTTGTACTGCTGGGCTAGCAGTGATACTCTGACGTACAACTTCAGCAAAAGATCTATCAACACTAACCTTAGGAGCTGTGCTGTATTGCCGAGACCGAGCATTTTTAGTCTTTTCGGAAAATGCTTTTTTAGCTGCCCATTGGCACTCACTACATATCCATTGGAGCCAACGGTGAGTAACATACACCTTATAGTGCTCGGGATGTATCCCTGAACACTTCGGATGTGCCCATCTCTTGCAAGTATTACATTCAATGCCATTTAATACTTTTCTGCAACAAGATTTTTTTGGCACTTGTTGGCAATCATAATAAAGAAAATATTTGAATATTGATTACAGCAAATAAATTTCACAGACGAAATCGACTTCGCGTTATGATGTGTATAATGCAAAAAATTGATTTCCAATTTACATCTAGAGAAATTTTTATGAAATATGGAAGAGATAAGATTAAAATCTGGAGATATAAAGAAGTCAGTCCAATCAGAGTTTCTGATTAGAGTCGAAATTTTTATCCGATCAATATTAAGACAATCATTATCTGTGCTGATGGATGTCCGAGTTTCATAAAGATGAAGTTGGCACATAACCATTTTATGATCACAACCAAGAAGGGGCGGTATGACTTGCACATTACTAGGATTAGGGCCCAATGTGAAAATAAGGTCTAGAAGGCTTGATTGCCTTGTAGGTTTATCTACTGCTTGAGTGTAACCTAGTAAGCTGATTGCTTCGGAAAAAGAGGAAAATTTTCTAGATAGATGGGGGGAATTCCAGCATGTATAAGGCATGTTAAAATCACCAGCTATAAGTTTATTTTTATGAGGGGTCAGTGAAACTTCAATAAAAGCATTTTTTATCTTATCAAGATTATGTGAAGATGGAGGAGGTGGGTTGTAAATACAACCGAAAAGGGCGTCCAGTGGAGGTATATCGATCCATACCGAATCACCAATATCATCCAGTGTAGAAGAAGAATAAAGTTTGGCCGGGATATCCTTAGTAATATATATGATGCAACCACCACCACGAGTGGAGCACCGATTTTTACGAAAAATATTATAATTTGGGAGGAAAAGGAGTGCGTCTGCATCTTCATCAGTCGTCCAAGTTTCAGTGATTAAGACTACATCAGTCGGGTTAGTAGATAGGAAAAATTGAAGATCAGACATTTTAGAAGTAATGGATCTCGCGTTAAATAGAAGGATGCGGATAGGGGAAGTAGAAAGAGGGGTATTAATGATAGGGGCCGGAGATTTGAAACTAGATTGCGCTACATCGTGTAGATGGGTGGAAACACAAGGGGAAAATTTGAAGGTTGGAAATGGTCTGGGTAAAACTGGGTGGGGGCGTATGATGGATATATTTGTGGAGCAGGGTTTGGCCAAGTGGAAATTCTATGGGCGTTTGTTTGTGGTGGCTTAAAAGTTTGAGGGTTGGGATAAATATAAGGAAAGTTAAAATTCCTATTTAGTCTAAGGTTTTGTGGATTTTCACCATGCTGCGTAGAGTGAGGGTAGGACCACGATGCAGAATTAAGACGACCGTAAGGTGAAGGACCATAATAATTAAAGGTGGGAACGTGTATAGGTAATTGTTGAAAAATTTTTCTTGAATAACTAGAATTACTCTTTTTGAAAGAGCCATTCGTATAAGGCCTAATAATTGGCGCTTGGTTGAGGAGAGGAGCTATTGCTCTAAATGTTGGAAGCTTAGCTTTTTTGTTATCCTTAATAATTGGGCGAGGGACAGTTTGTGGATCAACGATTACCTGGGGTTTAGCAGGTGATCCGACGTCTAAGCTGATAGATACATTTTCAGTCAGGACACTTATGTCAGTGAGGTTAGAAGTCTTGTTAATACAAGATGGGGATTGGGTGCTTTCCGTCGCGGGCTTGGGAATTTTTCGGGTGAACTTACGTTGTAGGGGTGTGTTGTCACGTTTAAGCAACACATTCGAGAATCGAGGAAGTGAAGCTAGAACATGCTTGTTTTTTAGGATGTGAGAAGCATATTCTTCGTTAATAAATTTGATAAGGATTGGGGTGCGTCTAGCAATTGACGATTTACGAAGCCTAATGAGTGTCGCTGAGTCAGCCGGAAGGCCGTAATGAGAGAGGATTGACCGTTTAAGTTCATCCAACGGGTATTTATCGTCTATATTCAAAAGGATTATGTTCTTAGCTCTGATTCTCCGTTGCCCTATTTCCGAGGTTAGAGATTCAACGAAGCGTCCCGTGCGCTGAAGCAGATCATAGTCAAGATTATAGTTGGGGTCAAGAAGAATTGCCAATGGTTCTAGTACCTTGAAAAGGCGCGATATACTGTTCACATTATCAGCCATGGTTTCAAAATTAGTCTCCAAATTGTGTAATTTAGAGAGTAGAGTCGACATATTGGAGTCTAGTACGACTGAACATTTATTCGATCGTGGAGTGACACGTTGTGTGTGTCGAGATGTTTTCAAGTATTTAGAAAGCACCATATTCAGCGAATAAACGTATGAATTAATATATGCGATAGAGAGAACAAAGAAACTTGCCGAGTT
>JACCGJ010013695.1:0-13263 GCA_013407085.1 Atriophallophorus winterbourni | reverse complement strand
AGTATGTCGACAGAAGTACATCTTCTAAGTCCTTCTCATTTTGCACTACTACCTTGAGCAACCGCGGCTTATCTTGGTGTAGCGCTTTGGGAGGACGACTCAAGCGAATCAACGAAACCGGGTGGGTCGCTTTGAGATTCATGCGAGTGCACAGTTTCAACCATTCAGCCAAATCATCCTGATGTCTATTCGAAAATAAAGTCTCAGTCGACTCTGGCACGTTGGTGCAGATAACACTAAGAGAAATTCCTTTAGAGGCAACTTTCGCTAACGGGGCCTTCGATGTGAACGTTTTCGGCTTTAGGACGCTTTTAACACTCTGCTGGGTGCTGTGCTGCAAGAATTCAACCTTTTCCATTGATTGGTTTGTGTAAGTGAGTATGATGGGATGATCTACGGCTCTTCGGCAAGTAGTAGTAGAGGAACGACGGGTAACGACGGTATTTTTGTCTTTATAACACGTTTATTATCAGTTCATGTAATTTTTTGTATACTGGATTCCTTCCATTTAGACGCCGTCTCATATATATTAAGGGTTTTCGTCGCCGAGGCTGACGGTTGTTGATGGGGCCTTCGGTAGGACGATTTTTCTTCAACTTTCATATCTAATGATCTTGTCTTCAGCGATTGCTATATTCTCCATAAAACTTGAATCTTCAATCTCGAAAAATTCGGAAACATAATAATCTCTGGCATTACAATTTGGTTACTAGGTTCTTTAATCACCAGCAGCTCAGATTCGAAAAAAACAGTTTAAAAATGCTTATGGAGCGTAAGCATGAGCAACAAATTGACGATATGTTTCTGGTCATTTTTTGGCGCACCAACGATCATATTGTGATTCTGTTTGGAGCTTAACGGTACCTGTACGAAACTTATCACACATTAATCCAAATATCATATCATACATGGTAGTGATTGGTTCATTATTTCTGTTTGTCTTTACTTCATCGTAGCATAAGTGTGGCCTAAATATCTGTTTTTAGTACGTAACATCCGGTTGTAGAGCAGTCTTCGGTTTCAACTGTTGATTCTTCTTTAAAGGATAAACGGTTTCCACTAATTTTAACCTATTTGTTACGCCAAGCAAATCGAGATTTAGTTTTTAAATTACACTAAAATTCTGATATAAATAAATTTTCTGTCGAATTTGAAACTGCGTATGCTAAAACCGACGTCGATTGATTCTCGGTGGTGTGAAGTTGTGCTGAATGGAATTCGAAACTGTCAGCATACAATTTGGTGACTACAAAATGACCGCCCCGTTGACAGCTCCGCTTGCCGTACGTGTCACAGCGCGGGAAGAATCGTGTTCGTTCAAGCGACTCAGAAATTTTTCCAGCTAGAAAATCTTCACCGTGACTCACAAACGTCGGTGAAATTTCGCTCACACAAATTTAATCCCTAAACTTGTTTTCGTTTCTGCTTTCTTGCGGGTGATTTGATGTTGCGAGATCAGATACGGTCGAATTCATGTCAATTTTTGAGGAATAAATAATGAAATAAGTTTTTATTTATTTCTGTGTGGTTGATAAATAGGATTGATGTATTCCATTGATTTATGGTGAATATGACGAAACTGTGAAAACAGTCCACAGAATATTAATAATCTTTATATTCAATACACTTTTACAATGCGTAAACTCTCAAGTGAAAATATTGATTAGTGAATAACTTGGTTTTTGGCTATATATACGTTAGAATAAATCAATGTGTTACGATTCAGGCCAATTCATTTTTTACGGTCTCGATCATGTTGTTCATAGCAATCTGGGTTTTGTTTCGTATGCTATACATTGTTATATGACTGGTTAAAATCAGAGTATGAATCCAATTCGTTAAAAGTAGCTAGTTTGACTGAATCTTTGAAAAGATAGTTGTTGGCTAAAATGTGGTGTTTAATGCCACTATCTGGCGCAGTGCTACAATATGGCTAACATCAAGAGACGTTTGTTTTACAAAACAGTTTTCTGAGCGAAAATCCATATTTGCATGCATTTCCACCACACATACATCACACCACTGGTTTCGTGCGGTTTGCACTCGTCGGGTAGGCAAAGCAGGATTAGGATCCGCTTGCGCTTGAAACAGTGGATGAATGGTAGACAAGATGCGCTTGTATGCCTCTGTTGGGTAAGGTTGGTACAACCAACCTGTTCAATCATGTGAACAAACACATGTAGAATGAGTTAAACCCATGCGTATGAACAATATCTGTATTTACATGCATTTTTATTATACACACATCACGAACAGATTAGTCGTGCCATCCTTATCCAACCGCGGCATACAAGCGCAAATTGATCCTGTTTGTATAAAGGTGGTTTGCTTTAAGGTTCCTATATAACAGTAGATTTGAGCACATGAAGTAAAAATATTCATTGAATAGACCCGGATGTACGTACTGCCAAAGAGATACGCATAAGTATTTTTATACGTCTGAGCATTGAACAATTGTAAAGTTACGAAAAATACATTGGTTTTTCGATCGATAAATAACGTTATTTATCGATGTAAAATGTGATGTGAGTTACAACGGAATGATAGCAGAATTACAAAAGGATACGAATCGTGCAATCAGACGGATTTTAAACTGATTCCATCGATCTTGATGTATTCGGATGTAAATGTATTCAAACCGGAAATTAAATGTTCCCATCGATGAAAAACAATTGATTGATACTTCCAACAGGTGTAAGGTTTTAGTATCGTGTGACCATCAACCTATGTCAAGGATGCTACGACCTTGAGGTTGCACTGTTTGTGCTTATTAAAAATTATCACATCATGGAATATTTCACCGAAATTTCCCTATGGAAATTTCCGTCAAATGAGTATATCTTACTCGGAAATTATTTGATGTGAATCAATATATTTTATTAAGATTGCTCGTAATTAATCACCGCCTACTTAACGTTACCTCTCTGATTTTGAGAAGGCTTGTTTTAAATATAAATTTTACAATTATTATAATTAATAATGAAATCGTTTGAAAGTTTTTAATTTGTAAAGATGAGTACAAGCTCAAATTTCAAAGAAATTCGGATGCAAGCAGAAGATAATCCGATGCTTTCGAAAATCGCCGAGGCGTCAAACAAGGATTTGTGCTTCCTCCTACGTTTTTAGGCATTATTTTGGAGCGGCTGCTAATACACAATTTTAGGACGAGAACAGAATGTATTTTCCCACTCACGCGGTGTGAAGTCAAGCTATTCAACCATTTAGGAGCATTTGAGAGAACACCTTCAGTCGCATATTTACTGCTTTTGTTGGAATACAAAACCTTGAGTTAAGAATTAGCGTGAGCATGACGACAGTTCTCGGTCAAAGGAATTTATCGCCTTCCATCAAAAGTGTTGACAACCGTCAGCTTGCACTAGTAAATCATTTCACATATCTTGGTTCAACCTTTGCGGGGAACATATCGTTAGACACAGGGATTAATAAACGGATTGGAACAACAGCTGCCTTTTTTCCCGTTTTAACTCTCGTTTCTGTAGAAACCTCAAGTTGACTGTGAAAACTCACATGCTTACTTAATGCTATACCGTACGAGTGAAATATAGATCAACAACGAAAGCCAAATGTTTTTCATTTAGGTGTTTTCAACCTAACTTCAACATATTGTAGATTTACAAAAATAACGAAAGGTGGAGTGCAATCTAAAGCGTATCTACCGAGTATATTCATCCTACTGCAACAACGCTGGCTACTTTGGCTATGTCATATGTAAAGAATGAAAATAAGGAATTATACTATTTGGTAAACCGCACTTGCTGTACAAATACGTTTCAAATGAGATATAAAAGCTCTCTACATTGACCCTACGAGTTAGGAAGGACTTGCTCTTGGCCACTCACTTTGTTAGCACTGTGTAAAGTGTAAATTACAAGCTGGGGAAAAGAATATACGGATGCGGATCGTAGATAACGCCGTCAGCGTGCACGTTTCATCGATCGGCCGTGTACGACGAACGCTGCAAAAAATAGCTTATCCCGCATTGGAATATAAAGTCTACTGAAACGCTGAGAAGCATGAAACCATCATGTGCTTTAGATGCACATCTATGGTCGACAGGGAGCAACATGGTGGCAGAGAGCAACATGGATTTCAAAAGTCTAGTTCCTGCTTGATTAACAAACTAGAGACAATGAACAACTGGATGCAGTCAGTGGATGAGGGCGATTGCGTGCATATGTGTATTACTTGAACATATCAAAGTCGTTCAATCGAGTGGTATATTTTTTACTCCTAAGCAACCTGTAGAAGGCTGGTAATATGAAATACATTCGTACCTGTCAGAGGAGCTGCCTTCTTGATCAAAAGGCAACAATACGTATCGACGAGTGACGTCTAGGAACATTGAAGTCGCTAGCGGTGATCCAAACAGTTCGGTATTCAGTTCTCTTTTTGGAGTGAACCAAAAACCTTGCAAATTATGCTGAAGAGTGTAATGTTTGCACTTACAGAGCGATTTGAATATATTAAGCAGCTTGTCAGAGAGGAACAAACTTCCATTCAACTTCAAAAATATTACCAATAGGTGACAATTTTCTATTATTTACAAGCTTGTATCGCAACAACTGGAATAAACAACAGAAGAAAAGTAATTCGGCTTTTGGATTAATGGAATTCGGTAGAAGAGAATGCAATGTGAAGCCGTGTACAACAGAGCTACCAGCATGCTATGTATACTCCGACGTAATTGTTTGACGTTTCTCATTTAAAACCTTCCCATTGCTCCTATATATATTAACCCAGTATTTGATTACTCTGTGCTATCTTGAGCATCATGTCTACAAAATGACATCTAGAAGCTGCAGAGGATATAATACAGCACAATTAAAATGATGGGCTGTCTTCGCGACATCCTTTATGACGATCGAATGGTGCATCTTTAATTAGATAAGATGACTCACAGAGGTGTTCGATTGGATTTATTATCACCTATAAAACAATGAAATTAAAGATGTATTCTCTGAGGCTTTTATTTCGCCATCGGTTAAGCCATACCATCCGCAATCACATATTGGCATTGGATATTCCATTTTCTCACAGGAACTGCCGTCGGTTATTCTTTAAGGTGCGCTTTTGTTCCTCATGGTATTCTTTACCGTCAGAAGTTGTACAAACGCCTAATGGAAGGATATTTTAGAACAAGCTGGATATATTTATTCTTAGTAATTCAACCCAACAACCCGTTTATCTAACTTAATTAAGTAAATTCACACGATATTTATCGTGACGGAAGTTTTTCCACCATGCAAATACAATAAAAGACTTTCTTTCTAACTACAAAAACTGTCGATATTCATATCGCGCCAATTTCACATATAATTTTTGTCCTTAGACGAATATCCGATGGTGTTGTAAAGCAATAAGCATTTTATACCATACATTCTTGGATCTTAAAATGTTAATCGTGGCATCGACCGAACGATGAAAATAGGCAGCACTCGGTCGTTCAATATGAGTTTCACACTGGCGGCATGATCTACGATCTGCATCTGGGAGCATTAACAGCCTTTCCGCAGCTTGCAGTTTACGCTTTACACAGTGCCTTCAATAGAAGCGGTGAAGAGCAAGTTCTTCCCAACTCGCGGAGTCAATCTGTTGAGCTTTCATATCTCTTTGAAAATGCCTTTGTACCGCAAGTCTGCCCACTGGTCGATTTCCTGATTTCAACTCACCATAAAATTAATATAAAATGGTTTCCATACTGTGAATATAGAAATATATATATATATGTGTGTGTGTGAATTTAAAAATTCTTTGAATTTAAATGAAATGATTTCGTCTCTATTAATATCTTTACGGTAAAAATTCCGAAAATAAGCAGGACATTAGTAAATATAAGGATGATGGTTTTGTATATATTTTGGTATTCTAAGAACACCCATTGATAATCAATGTATCCTGTTGGTTATATCGCCTGCACTTACAAGCCACCAATTTGCAAACTTTTATCACAAAAACTCCGTTTCGAATTCATATATATTTTCATTATCAATATACTATGAACGGGTTGTAAAGTGCCTTCGGTGGCTCCGAGCTTCTCAAGCAACTGATTTATGCTTAGTTGTCCCACACTTGAGAAACATCCTTATTTGTATGATTTTCATCACGAATTGCTTTTTGCAATAAGTTTATGGTTCACGAGTATTTTTCATTTGCAAAACTACATGCAAAATTGATAGTTAAAGCCATTGTTTGACAGTAGGTGCGTAACAAAACCTGTCTAACTTTTAATCACTAATTGAGCACGATAAATCTGAATGAAAATATGTGTAATAATCCTTTTGCCCTTATCCTGAGGCTGTGATAATACAGTCGGCTATTTCATCAACGTTCAACTATTGGTATTGGCAATATGTGTTCACTCGCTAGTTATAGTGCAAAACTGTCGCACTTAAACTTCTGAACGACGGGCAAGTGACTTCCGATTTAAGCTTCGCAGTCGCACACAAAAATGGCTCGGGAAACGAAACTTTGCTTGGACTGAACACCGAAAGACCAGAACTGATGCCTCTTGGCAGCAATTTTCTAAAATTCGTAACAAAGTGAATGCTCTCGTCAAAGAGGACAAGCAATATTACCATCGCTCTCTGTCTTTGAAAATGGAAGAAAACCCTAAGCTTCTCTATCGGATTGTCAATGAAACCGGGGGTGTTTCCTGTTATTTCTGAGAATGGATTAGCAATCACAGCAAAGGAAACGGCTGATACTCTCGCTCAATTTTATGCAAATGTGTTTAGCCCGATAACGGTTAGTGCGAATGAGAATTTACTGGCATCGATTGTATCTCAACAACTGAATGATATTGAGATTAATTCAGCGATTATACACTTGTGTCGACTGAACCCTAGGATATCTCCTGGAGCCGATGGAATAAAACCAGCACTACTAAAATCCTGTGACCAGCATCTGTGTGAACCACCATGCCAATTGTTCCAACATTCTCTAACCGAAGGAGTGGTGCCAACAGAGTGGAAGACAGGGGTAATTTCACCAATTTATAAGGGCGGTAGCCGTTCAGATCCCGCGAACTACCGTCCTGTCACCCTACTCCCCGTGATATCCAAAGTTATGGAGCGCATAGTGACGGAAAATATAGTTCATCACTTGGAATCACAAAATATACTATCTGTCGCCCAGCATGGGTTTCGTAAAGCTCGCTCATGCTTGACAAACTTGCTGACGGTATTAAACGATTGGACCCAAACGGTTGACGCAGGAGACAGTGTGCATGCGTGCTATCTGGATATGTCGAAAGCTTTCGACAGAGTTGATCACTTCCTGTTGCTACGGAAGCTGAAACAGATTGGTATTGACGGGCAGCTACTCGTGTGGTTCGAAAGCTACCTCAATGAGCGCAAGGCAACCGTTCGAGTTAACGGGGTACAATCACGAGCCATTAATACCTCCAGTGGTGTACCGCAAGGTTCCGTTCTCGGTCCCGTGCTTTTCTTAGTTTACATCAATGATTTACCTGAGACGCTCTCATGCAAGGTAGTTCTTTTTGCGGATGATGTTAAACTTTGGATGCGAATAAAATCAACTGCAGACTGCGTAAAAATGCAAAGTGATTTAGATGCACTACACGAATGGTCAGTTAGAAATAAACTGCCGTTCAATTTCCAAAAATGCAAGTTACTGCAAATCGGTAAGCCCTTTCAGTACGAATATCACTTTGGGCAGACGATTTTGAGCTGGACCGAATCGGAGAAGGATCTTGGAAACTGGATATGTGGCAGCCTAAAGAACAGCGCGCATTGTGAGGTCATTTACAAGCGTGCTTCAAAGCTTCTAGGTATGCTCCGACGGATCTTCAGAACCTTTACGCATGTAACGTTGCCAAGAATCATGACCTACTTAATTCCCACAATGGAATATGCATCGCAAGCATGGACTCCGTGGATGAAAAAAGATATATTCTTGCATGACAGGATATATCATCGTGCAACTAAACACGTGCGTGGTTTTCGAGACCTTACATACGAGGAAAGGTTGAAAAAGCTAAAGCTCTCCACTCCCCTTCAACGTAGACTTCGAAGTGACGTTATCATTACTTACAAGATATTGAATACTCCAGATCATCCACTCAAACATTTGTTCAAATACCGTGAATCAGGAATTACACGTAGCCACTCAGCGGCACTACAAATTCCCCATTCCCGTACTAATTGTCGCCAATATTTCTATTCGGTACGTGTCTGTTTCCTGTGGAATGCCCTTCCTGAAGCAATTATCACCTCTCCCTGTATCTAAACTTTTACTCGAACCTTGGACAATTATTTGTTATATAACGATTTGACGATGCCTGTGTATTGACTCAGGGTAAGCATATTACTTGACTCCAGTGACATCGTATAATTGATTTTTTATACCTCTTATTAAACGCATATTTACTATGATATGGTAATTGTGAAGCTGTGCTTTTTGTGACCATAAATTCTTGAATCTTGAATCTTGTTTCCGATACCATTTTACATCAAGCCATAGTGGATAATTAGGCTTCAGTACATATTTTCTTAAGTCGCAACAGACACCTCCTGCGTAAAAACGCTACACCGAGTATAGTCGGAATCCGAACAGCGATACCCCTCTCATAAAAGAGGCAACCGTTACTTTTCGTACTGATTAGACCAATAATTGATTCACGAAACACAGGACATGAGTGGTTGTAATTATTCAACCACATTTTATCGTACTGGTTCCTTAGGTGTGAATGCAAACTAAGAGTGATTGGATTTATTTTTTTCTGATATATTTGTCCCATAATTATTTTGATGATACAGGTAATCAATCATCCAATATTTTCATTGGAAACGGCTTTCTTCAAAACATAAATCACGAACTCTGTATTTGCATACATTTTCATCACACACATACACACAGCACGAAAATATTTGACAGTGAAATATTTCAAAGAGCAAAATATATTTTGATGCATGGTGGTCCAGGATTTTGATGAATATTTGTGAAAAATATTTAAAAACATTAATTATAATAAAGGCCAATAAATAGTGTTTTGATTACATGCTGAACAAATTCTTTTTGTGAACATAGTTATACTTGAATGTCACTGTTAAATAGGCTTCGTACAACGAACCAGTGTTCAAACACAAATAATCACAAAGGGATTCCTGCTCAAACGCACTAGACGCTTACAAACGAACAATTCATAGCTTTGCTCATATCTCCTGCACTTACGTTTTGTGTTCATCTTGTTGATCAGTGATCTTCGTTCAGCGTCCGAGAGCATTGATTTTTGTAGGAAGGCAAAAATGCGATGCTCTTAGCCACTGTAAAGTGGGTGAACTCTTATCATATTTATTCGTTCATGCTCATGTAATCAATATAATCTCAGATCCTATGGGCTCATGTGACAAGATAGTGAAACGTCCATCAAGTTTAATCGCAGTCCTTCTAGGCTATATCTGAAAGAAATACCTGAAATGGAGACCAGATCGCATTGGCAAGTACAACATCTCTTGCTGGTTCCTTCACGATTGATTGGGCAGATATCACTACTCTAGTGTACCCGTCTGTAGAAAGATTCACAAATGCTTCGTCGCGATCGCATGATAATGTAGAAAGTGGGGTAGAGTGAGGCCGGAAATGATTGTGTCAGATAATTTTAATTCAACAGTTCCAACATTAAGCGCGTTGCACGCAAGCACGTCGATTGTATCTTGATTCATCCTAGAGGTCAACCTGTCCAACGCTAATCGCGTTCACCCACGGATTCACACAACACAAGAGAAGCAGATTGTGAAACCCGTTTATCACACACAAGACAAATAATGAAACACACCCATCCTATATAGACAAAACAAGCAATCACAAAACCGATCCTCAACATGTCCGTCCCTGCTGTCACTTCGATCTGATTTATCAGTCAAGCCTTCGCCGCGCAGGGCTCGTTTACCCGACATTGACGAATTGTATATCGTTCGATTGCGGCTAACGTTTTCCATCTTCTCATACTTCCGAATATGTTGTCGCTCATTCATCTTACGAGTTCGCGATTTTTGCCGCCGCTTCTTATTCCTGTGTTGTGCCGGATGGTGCAGTTGTGCATACCACTCGAAAGCTCTTGATTCGCACTCATCGCTAATGAATATGACGTGGGATTACAATGGTAATGTGCTAATGTTAGATTCTCAATTGATTCAGAGGACGTGAACTTCTAGAAAAAAAAGGCCGAAACTCGAGTCCAGCAAATTCATTGTGAGTCTTGGTAAGCAACTTGTATTATTAAGGAGTTGGTACGGATGAGTAGCCACAAAAAGTAATATGTTTCCATATCAGCATCATAAAGTTTATCATTTCTTAAAAACACACTTCGTAGTTTTGTTTCGGCCAATTAATATCAAATTCTTTCATTTGTTGAGTTGGTATCATATACATGGATGCAAGCGAACCTACGTCCATAATTGCCAAAAGTTACACAATAAAAATCTCCGTCACAATAGAATAAAATTCACTCCCCGAAATGAGGATAATTGGGGCAAAAGGCGGTTTTTTCTCCCGTCATTACTTCCGGAATTCGGAAGTCTAATCAGATGTCAGACAGAATCAATTATTACATTGATTTATTTCTTAGGGCAAATTATTTCATACAATATGCAAGCGCAAATTGCTTTCCTCACTTTTCAATTTTGTGCAACTTTGGTGAGAAACAAAATTCAAACCTAATCTTTTCATTTATTTATACAATCACAGAATGGAATAACAAACAGTGTCTAATTAATAGAGCCTCGAGCTGATATCATAGTTACATAAAGTTGTTTAAACATACAATGTATAATAATGTTAACGTTTACATATCAGGAAAATAATTTGGCAAACCCAAGAGTTTATCGAGCAGCAATGTGACGCTGATTCTGCTGGTCGCAGTTGTTTGAATCACGATAATATGCAGCATCTAGCAATAGGTTGCTAATAATAAACTAAATAGAAATATATACATATATATGTATAATATAATATAATATAATATAATAAAATATAATATAATATAATATAATATAATATAATATAATATAATATAAAATAATATAATATAATACAATATAATATACATATAGATATAGATATACATATACATATACATATACAGATACATATACATATACATATACATATACATATACATATACATATACATATACATATACATATACAAATACAAATACATAAACATATACATATGATATAATATACATATACATATACATATAATTTTCTTAAATTTGCTATTTATCAGCCAGCTAAATATTATAAATTGTAGCTTAATAAATCATATGCTGTCTCTCAATGGTACGAACTGTTCGTCATTCATTTTTTCATTTTTCAATCGAATGCCGAATTGCCGATCTATAAAGTATATTTTCATTTCCAGTTTATAAAAAAATATCTGCAGCCGTCGTGATTATAAAATAAAATAAACAACTGAAAAATCGTGCTATAAGAGAATTGGAATTGATATTCAAGGCTCACTAACCTGATCTTACTGTCTCCACCTGACGATGGCAAACAGCCTGAAACCGGTAGTGGTGTGTAATGGATGTGGACGTGAGCACCACAATACTTTGGAATTTATATTGTTTCATAAATCCTGATCTAGCATGAGATGATCGCATCAGATAAATCTCAATGAATTACAGAATTTATCATTAGTGCTATCATTAGCTAAAATATATGAAAGACTTGCGGTTCACTATTTTCACATTTGATGAATGTCTGTAAATTGACTTGATATACCTACTGTGCAATCGACATGTATTTTTAATTTGTTCTGACGTCAAATGAGTGCGTTTTGTTTTAGTTCAACATACTTGGAAAAATTATAAACGAAAATTTGTAGTTTTTCAAGCCACACATTCGCGTAGCAAAATCACCCGGTGAAACACCTTTTGCATTCCGTGCAGATTTGTACCGAGAGTATCATCTAAGAAGTAGGTGGTACAAGCATATGCCAATACTAAGTTGTATGCAACTAAGGAAGTCAAGTTTATAGTTTTTGCTGCATTACATGATACTAACGCGAAACTTTTAAAATAATTTCAGATTAATTATATGCACACATATTATTGTTCTATTGCGCGAATGTGCAAATTTACCTTAATTTTAAATGGAACAAATATTAAAACTCAGCTATCTCTCAACGCTTAACTTGTGGATTTCTGCTTTATTGCACCCTTATACAATTCAGAACCCAGCCATTTGTAATGCATCGGTTTGAGAATTTTGTTGATGTTGTTTGGTTTTTGACGCAGAAGATTTGTCAGACCAAGGATCTCTGTACTAACATGGATAGGGTTTAAATTTCCGTTCGTCCGACCAATCATATGCTTGTTAAGAACTGCGCAGACCATGGTGGGCGAATAGATTGTTCAGATAGTGTGGCGGCAAGCTATGTAATTCCTTGATTGTTTTTGGTTGTATGCTAGAGTAATCCGTATGCACACTAGGGGCACACAAGTCAATGTTCATTCCATGCAGAACTGGAGGCCAGAATGTGAAGATATCGACCCCACTTATCTTTCTGATCCCATTCATACAAGTTTTGTTATCTCAACCGACTCAACGTGAAGTTATTTCAAGTTTGTTTTCCCCATTCTACGTTAACAAGATCAATGACCTGTGTTCAGCACGTGTTCAGTTAGGTCTGAATCTCGGATCAGCGACAGATATACACCACAATTGTGCGGCTACTTCCCGATTCGCATTTTGTACTCGTTTATCCTAGTTCTCTGGAATTTTGTCCGATATATACCCCCTTGTAATTTTTGCAGTTTATTTCATATACGTAATTTTTCGCCTGGCACCCTCGATTCGACGAACATTCTGTGCCCGATCGGTCACAAAAAGATCTAATATATTGCTCACTAGTATTTTTACATTTTTTTTTTTTTTACCTCAGATTGAGTTGCCATTATATTTGAATACTTTTGAGTCAAATTGGGTGCATTCAGATTCTTTGGCGCTGTGCCGTTTAAAACAGTTTTATTGGGCGATGCTTACGAGAATAGTCACTAGGCTGTATATGACGAAAAAATCCGGTTTTATATCCAAATAATCGAGCCTCGTCATAAAAGCTTTATTAAAATCTTCCTATTTGTTTCTCAAGACTTTATGATTAATTTCTGAAAATACATTCATAACTCATGGAATCTTTTCTATATTTGGTATGTCTTGGGTGTAATTCTACTCTCGAATATTATTTCACAATAATCAAAAATAGTATTACTGCAA
>JACCGJ010013690.1:0-14383 GCA_013407085.1 Atriophallophorus winterbourni | reverse complement strand
ACGAGCTAGGAATTATTTAAATTGGACTACCTATGGAAATAAGTAGTAGATTTAGATATTATCAACAAAGATTTCTCAATTCCATGTTGTATTGGACAGCGCTGTCAAAATTGACGTCAGAAATTAAAAATAAAAATATCTTGTTAAAATTTGAACGAGTTTAAAATCATTTTCGTGTGCAATGTGCTTTTATGTGCTTGAATTAGTTTGACTTCAAGGTTCACGGTGGAAAAAGGAAACAGCTGTACAAAACCATAAGATAATTGTTACTCAACAGACCAGTTTCTCCAAGACCACCGGGATATTGCCAGCTAAAAGCTAACTGCCAAACAGTTGCTGTGCACCCACGAAGAAAGAGATTTGCAGTGCCATTGAGAAAATGAAGAACGGCAAGTCTACATGACCTGACTGGATCCCGGCAGAAGCGGTAAAGGCGGACGTCAAGACCAGCGTGAAGCTCTTTCACCAACTCTTTTACAAGATCTGAGGAAAAGAAGTTCCAGCTGAGTGGAAAGCAGGCTACCTCATCAAACTTCCTAAGAAAGGTGACCTCAGTTCCTGCTCCAACTACCGAGGGATAACACTGCTGTCCACCCTAGGAATGTTTTAACCGCATCTTGCTGATCAGAATGAAAGACGCTGTTGACACACATTTTCGTGACCAACAAGCCGGCTTCAGAAAGGATAAATCGTGCACGGACCATATCGTAATAGCTAGAATGGAACTCGTCTCTCTACGCCAACTTCATCGACTATGAGAACGCGTTCGACAGCGTCGACAGATTAAGCTTCTGGAGACTACTGAGACACTACAGGGTACCAGAAAAGATCACTGACGTCATTAGGAAGTCAAATGAAAGGATGACCTGCAGAATTCTGCATGGCAGAATGCTCACTGACAGCTTCGAAATAAGAACTGGAGTAAGACAAGGCTGCTCACTCTCCCCGTTCCTGTTATTGATGGCCAAAAACTGGTTCATGAAAATATCAACAGACCAAAAGCAGAACAGCATCCGGCGGACACTTTGCAAGTAGTTGGATGACATTGATTTCGCTGACGATATGGCTCTTCTCTCCCACACCCAACAACAGATGCAAGACAAGACTAGTATCGTTGCAGTTAACTCAGCTAGACTGGTCCTCAAAATCAACAGAACATCTGGGGTTCCAGTGAGATCAACATTACCACCACGATCAGGCTCTTCAACTTCTTAGTAAAACCTTTACTACTCTATGGAGCAGATAGTTGGAGAGCCAAAGTCACCATCATGAAGAAAATAGAGGTCTTCATCAACACTTTCCTTTGAAATATACTAAAATCCGCTTGCCCGACAAGATCAGCAATGGAGAAATGTGGCAACGAACGAAGGAGTAACAAACAAAAGCACAAGAATAATATGCAGAAGCAAATAAAATTGTCATGCGATTCGTCAAATCAGAGAAGCGGAACTACGTAGTGACACTGGCCATCGCCACTGATGACAAATACATCCTTCAGAGACGCTGGCGATGAATTAGCCTAACCCTCCCCAAATCTGTATCAAACATCACCAGACATTTCCTTACCTGGAACCCTCAATTGGAGAGGAAGAGAGGGTGGTCTAGAAATAACTGGCGCCAATGACCTGGATGCAGACACCCAGCAGATGGGCAAGACTCCCCAAGAATCGTGATACACGGCGAGAGCTGGTTGCCGGCCTATGTCGCAGAGGGAACCAAAGGAAGAAGTAAGAAAGTAAGCACTCTACGCAAACGTTTGACTTCGAAGTGCGAATGAAAACATGAAGAGCTTTCCTAACTCTAACATTTTGCACTAATGGGCCGATTGATTTGAATTGACCACTGATGCAGCTTATTGAGGCTTGCTGATAAACCTAGGTAATCCATAACATAGTTTTTCTTCAAAGTAATGTGTTGCTCACATCCCCATCCCTTACACACCACGACTGGTTTCTGGCTGTTTGCCGTCGTCAGGTGGAGACAGCAAGATCAGGTTCAGTGAGCCTTGAAACAGTGGTAAAGAGAGAAACAAAGTTATACTTGTATGCCAACTATTACATAGGGTTCGTACGAACCACGATGTTCAGACACAGAATCACAAAGTGATTCTTGGTCAAGCACTCAAGGCGCTTATGGATGACCAAAGTAATGTGTTGCTCACATCCTCATCCCTTACACACCACTACCGGTTTCTTGCTGTTAGTCGTCGTCATTCAAATTTTACATCAACCCAATAGCTCCGAAATTTCGTCTTCTATTCTTACTTGTGTACCCGGCAAGCTGCCGACATCAGGCAGCATTTGAAGTAGTAAATTGTAATCAATAAGATCGACCGCTTGAGATATATCCAGGTAACGAACACGTACGCACCTGTCTGCATCTAATTGTATTGATTGTATTTTTTAAATCCATGTTTCACTTCATCGCATTCGATGTACGTTTCAAGATTCAAGATTCAAGAATTTATGGTATAAAAAATCTCATAGCTGTATGACACGATAGGATATTCGTATAAGGTTGTGGCGTTGGGAAGATCGACACATCTTTTGGTTAGAAAAAATGACATTTATTGTCTCGGTATGATGGAAAAATATTCATTTTGATTAAGGTCATGTTATATAAACGGGATGTAGGGTGGAATAACTACGCACAAATATATCCAATTTGTTCCTGAAAATCCTTTCACTAGATGATTGTAAGGATGATTTGTAAGGAGTTCCATAAGAAACAAACGCGCACCGAATAGAATAACCGACGGCAGTTCTGGTGAGAATGTGGAATATCAAATTCCAATGGGTGAGTACTTGTGGCATAGCTTGACCGGAGGCGCTGAAGCATACATAGCATGCGGCTAGCTCGATTCTACACTGCTTCACATTGCATGCTATTCTTAAGACTTCCACTAATCCATACGCCGAGGTCTTTTTCTTTTGTGGTCCAGTCCAGTTTTTGCGACCAAAGGTTGTATGAGAATGGGAAATCTTTACCTATTTGCAACATTTTACACTTTCTGAAGTTGAATGGAAGCTTGTTTCGCTCTCACCAGCTGTTCAATATATCCAATATATATTCAATATATCCGTGATTCGCATTCAAAGTTTAGCATCATCCGCAAAGAGAACCATTTTGGCTGTGACAAGTTTCGGTAGGTCCTTGATGTAGACCAAAAAGAGAACCGGACCAAGTACCGAACGCGCTTTCGTTATTTTGTAACTTTGAAATCACACACATTATCCTATGATCTCAAAATTCAAGCTCTGTCCAGTGTCCGAATATTACTAATAATTTTCAAAACTAAATTGCATCGAATAATTTATTAAAATGATAAT
Organism: Atriophallophorus winterbourni; assembly: GCA_013407085.1. Taxonomy (NCBI): domain Eukaryota; kingdom Metazoa; phylum Platyhelminthes; class Trematoda; order Plagiorchiida; family Microphallidae; genus Atriophallophorus; species Atriophallophorus winterbourni. The sequence goes on along the minus strand of JACCGJ010013690.1, from coordinate 11,054 downwards.
TTTGTATATTGCCCATCGTGGATACGCCACAATGTATCATGCCAGCAACTCGGAATCGACGAACATGAGTCCTAACATTACTCCCCTCATGTTCCCGGCACACGAAAAATTATGCGAGCATACCACCCAGTATCATGTGAACGCACGTGCAATTTTATGACATTTGATACATAGAGATTGAGAGAAAAAATAAACGGTGCTTTAGACATATAAGATGTCCTTCGAGTATAATTCAACGAAACGCCTGGACAGGTAGTATGACCGTTTTGCGGAAACTCGCTCACCATGGATGGAATTTAACAGTTAGGATTTCAACTGTTCGGAAATGTAGCTAAATATTAGTAATAATGAAAATGCGATACATTTTCCAGCAATCCATAAAGCTAGTGAGAGACTGATATAACTAAAATATCCGTGCTTGCCCGATTGCGGTTTCTGGCTTTTATGAACGTTGTTATTTTTTAACCACAATTCACGAATGCAGATGTAGATCCTATTCGCTTCCAAATATCATCGTCTGGGAAAGGCGAGACATTTTCGTAACAGAGCTTTGTAAGTTCCGTGATGTAAACGAGGAACTTATCTGGCCTAGCTCAGAACCTTGCATTACACAACTAGGGACATTGTTGACTGGTGGAAACACTCAATTTATTTTCGAAATTGCCGTGCGTTTAGTGGTAACTTTTCAAGCATAAGATAAGCTTTTTCCTGCGTTGATATTACGTGAAACAGTGGTGAACAGTCCGCAGCGAGCGAGATCAAAGACGAAAGTTGAAACTATAGAACTTGATTTTCAAAATAAAACGATAAAAAGATATCCTGGGCCTTATATGACTACTCAATTCGGTGATCAAATTCACTTCTGAGATTCTGATGGTATAGAACGATCCGGGTTCAGGACAAGAAACGTGAAAAATACTCCTCAGGCGTTACTCATTTCGACGACACTCAGGAAGGCTAAAAAGGAAACCCCTTGATTTAGATTAGTAAGATGGCGTCCGGTTTTGTGCTCAGTGATTAGTGTCCTTAATATCAAGTTTTTAAATTGTATGCTTTTGACCCTGGAGGTGTTTATTCACGCATTATGACGTGGCACTTGACAGCGCCTCAGGTGATTATGCTATTTAGCCTGGTCCACCTTCTTGAGCGGTGATTAAACAAAATTTTGGGATTTATTATTGAGCCGAGGGCTGTAGTGTGTGCTACAAGGACCTGTTGAGTAGTACCATCCATTCACGATATCGCAGTGCGTGAATGTAATCACTGATTACAATGAAAGTGTATAGTTCAATCATCACAGTAAAACTGTGACTTGCTTATCCATCACAAACACACACATTCGACGACAGTTTACCCTCATCAGCTAGAGCCAATAGGATCAGGATTTACATTCAATTAACATAGTTCGATGCATTTCTAAAAGATTTGATCATTATGATAACACCACGACTGCTTGTTATTGGTCTCATTTGATCGATGCAGACCGTAGACGTAGATCACCAGCGCATAACTAATTCATGTTCTGCAGCGTTTTAAACGACTAAACAGTCCGATTCGAGAGGAGCAATCTCTCCGGCAGTGCTCACAGTGAAAAGCAGTCCACGGTTGATCGGCGGCAGTTGCACACTGCTGGCGTGACCTACGTTCAGCAGCTAATAGCAATATCCGCTCTTCTCCAGCGAGGAAATGACAGTTTACACATTGCCTCCTAAGTGAACTATCAGGAGCAAGTTCTTCTCAAGAGACTTTTATATCTCTTTCGCGAACGTCTTTGTACCGTAAGTTCGGTCTGCGCTTAAGTCGAAATCCTGATTTTAACTCACCATAAAGTAGATCTTTTGGAATACGACTATTTCTATTCTAACCACGTGATGCAGCAAGCATAGGCGGCGCAGTTGTAGACGGTTGAGCGTGCCCTGTAGGTCAGCTTTAGTAAACATTTATGCATTTGTGATCTTGTCCATACACGACACGTTCAAGATGCGATAGATGCTCCTTAAAATGAAAAACATTCATCTTCCTTTCGTGACTTGCTTGGACGGGATAGATTTCACAGCCGTTCGGTACAGCATTTAGTACGCAGGTGCTGTATACCAAATATATGTCATCGCGGTTAACTTGATGATTCCCCAGACGGGAAAATCTTGATAAAGAAGGTCAGGTCTCGTTAATCCTGTCTATCAACACAAAGTATTTTTATGCCAACGAAATGCAGTCCTTTAGCGACTGGAGCTGCACTTAGGAGTGAGCAAAAATTGACGCATCATCGACAAATCAGAGACCATGGATTCACTGCGGTTTTGTAAAACATCTTTTTCAGCATCGATATGACCTTACATTCGAAAGCACCGATACCCTGAATTAATCCGCTCAAACCGCAAGAACATCACGAAAGTTGCAGTTCGTGACCAAATCAAGATAATCCCTACCACCAAAAAGTATAAAATGGATAGTAGCACGGCATTAAATCCGGCTTCATTTCACTGCGTAAGTTCGACATTCTTGATATGCTGTAACAAGTTCTATCTGATTATTTCTGATGATTTTAAATGCTAAACTTTCCCTTCCTCTTTCTCTCAGATAGAAAAGAATGCGCACGTTCATTGTCGGGACTCTGGTGGTTTATTTCGCGGTAGTAGCCTTCACACAACCTACAGCAACTCCGGGTAAGTACTTTCGTGTTACATATCGAACGAAATAAATCATAAAAGAGTGATGGAGGTGCATAACGGTACCATTACTTTTCAGGTGCTGTGACAACCGAAACATCCTTTGTGGACAAAATCAAGAATGTGTTTAAAGGAAAGAAAGATGAACAAGGTACAACGGAAAAGATGACGACGACGGGAAAGACAACCGCTAAATTGATGCAAGACGATATGAAGACCACGAAAATGATGACAACACCAGCCAAGACCACAGCGAAGGTGATGCAAGAGGAAATGACGACCACGAAAAAGATGACCACACCAGCAAAGACCACAGCTAAATTGATGCAAGACGATATGACGACCACGAAAAAGATGACCACACCAGCAAAGACTACAGCTAAATTGATGCAAGACGACACAAAGACCACGAAAATGATGACGACCCAAGCCAAGACCACAGCGAAGGTGATGCAAGAGGAAATGACGACCACGAAAAAGATGACCACACCAGCAAAGACCACAGCTAAATTGATGCAAGACGACACAAAGACCACGAAAATGATGACGACCCCAGCCAAGACCACAGCGAAGGTGATGCAAGAGGAAATGACGACCACGAAAAAGATGACCACACCAGCAAAGACCACAGCTAAATTGATGCAAGACGATATGAAGACCACGAAAATGATGACCACACCAACAGAAACTACGATGAAAATGTTGGAAGAGGATTGGGAAGATATGTAAAGAAAATCTTCCCCAAAAGTTGTGATTACCATGGCGTTTGAATTAAGCTTGTTGCTATCAATTCAATAGGATACGCCTGGTTTTCGCAACGAATAGATTTCTCGAAAATGCATAAAATTGTCTTTTATTTAACATCATCGGGTGGGCTGTTCTTGCTATAAATGCGGGGAAAATCATATGGTAAAATGTGACGTAGTGCAATTACGAGCTAATGATAAAAAATGACAAGCATAGCATGGGAATTGAATACAAAAAAGTTAGAAACACGATCGATAAAAACAAAGTTTTATAGAACGAAAGTGGTAATCATTTCCCCAAGACTACACAATAGAGAAATCTAGAGTATCGTCCAGAAAATACATAGCTTCAACGTGATTTGGTTTGGCTGTATCAAGCATCTGTAACAAGTTACAAATTTCCAAGCGGGTTCAGAGGGTTTTTTCATGCGAAACAAATATGTAAGAAATCACAAGCCTGCTTAATAAGAAGTGCCACAAATTAATAGATTACTCGTGGGCTAAGATGATTTAAGTTACCCGAACCTACACAAATATGAGAAATGAAAATAGAGATGGCAGTGAGACTCCAGCGTGTTTTCGCTTCACCGGTGGCAAATCAAATCAACACGGAGTCGGCTGTATGATCACACATCCACCTCCTGAATCGGACTGTTTAGTCATTCCAAAAGCTGTAGAACATGAAACTTCATGCGATTGTGATGTATATCCATGGTCGAGATTGACCGAAGGAGGCCAACAACAACAATATACTACTGATACACAAAGTGTCAAGGATATGTTAAAAGAAATTTGACGCTACAGTCGCCTACGACTTAATGATCAAATGTAAATATACATATGGTTAGAGTAGAGTACATGGGCTTAAACAAAATACCGTATTTGCATGCATTTCCATCACACACACCCCACGACCGGTTTTATGCTGTTTGCACTCATCAGATAATCGATAGTACTACACTCAAATCTCGGTACTATGCCACTCTCGCTATTGTGCCACTTTTGCTCGGTCCAGATAAAATTCAATACAAACTAAATTTACTATGACACTCCCTACTCTCGTTACTATGCCACTATTGCGTGACTATTTAAAAGTGCATTTTTGCACATTTTACGCATATAGTCATCCGGTTTCAATTCAATTCAATTCAATTTTAATGGTCTAAAAAGCATATAGCTTTACAAAAACCACAGAAAATTATGGAAATTTACAAATAACATATCTCAAGGTCGAACACGCGATGTTTCTCCCTGGCGCCAGCTACAACAAGCCAATCACCTCACGCACAACAACAAGCCTCTTTAATACTCTTGCTTTAAGTATCGATAGATAGACCCACGAAAGCGCGCTCACAAATAGACACTCGCAACAGTGACATCGGTATTTTTCAACCTATTCAGTCCATAATGTCAGCTCAGAAACCCAAGCGAGCCGACTTTACGCTGAAGGCGAAGCTCAAGATCATCGATGCTGCGAAGAAGGAGCCGAATCATTCCAAGTTGAAAAGCGAGATTAGCAAGAAATGGGGCTTCGAAGTTAAGAGAACCACCGTGACGGGCATTCTCAGCAAGAAGGATGCAATTGAAGCTGCAATCAAAGCTGGAGTTCCATCGAGGCGCATAAAGCTGACGCAGCCTCAAGACCCGAAGCTTGAGGAGGGAATGCTGACGTGGCTGAAGCAAGCAAGAGGACTGTATCTGCCTGTCAGCGGCGATCTGATCAAAGAGAAGGCGATGAAACTGGTCGAGCTGATGCACGTCCCAGACTTCATGGCGAGCGACGGTTGGTTAGACTGCTTGAAGAAGCGTAATGGCGTCACGTTCAAGATAGTGCAGGGCGAAGCTGGAGCGGTGGATTCACAATCCCTTATTGATTTGCAGCAGCAGGTTCTCCAGCCCTTACTCAGGCAGTTCTCTGCAGATGATGTCTTCAACCTGGACGAGACTGGACACTTCTGGCAACTGCTTCCGAACAAGACCATGGCTTTGAGGGGAGAGCGGTGTTGTGGAGGAAAAAAAGCAAGCAAATGATTACTCTTCTGGTTAGGGCAAGCATGAGCGGCAGCTAGAAGTTTCCGCTTTTGGTGATCGTCAGTTCCAAGAGACCCCGTTTCTTCAAGAAGAAGGAGATCCCGGTCACGTACAAGGCGAACTCGAAGGCGTGGATGACGGCGGAGATTTTCGAGGAGATGTTGCGTGCGTGGGACGGACGACTCAGCCAGCAGGGACGCAGAGTTCTGGTCTGTCTCGATAACTTCTCTGGCCACCCTCCCGAGCTCCAGCTGAACAACATCCAACGGGTCTTCTTCCCACTCAAAACGACAGCCAATTCACAATCAATGGATCAGGGAATCATAGAGAACTTCAAGCGCCACTACAAGAATCTGTTGCTATGCGGCCGGCTAGAGACCATGGACGATCGCGGAAAGGAGTTCAAGTTTACGTTGCTCGACGCTCTACACATCGCCCGGTATGCTTCGGAGCAGGTCAGCAAGTCGACCATCAGGAACTGTTTCGCGAAAGCCAAGTTTATTGAAAAAGAAATCCGAACTGAGCTTCAGGATGCGGAGCTGCTCGAGATCTGGAAAGCTCTGCCTGCCGGTGAAAAGATGCACGATAACGACCAGATCGAGCTGCCTGACTTTCTCGAAGCCGACGAACGCCTCGCGACTGGCAGGTCATTCACGCTGGAGGAGATTGCAGGGGAGATGCTGTACAATGAGGGGCCGATGGAAAGCGAAGAAAAAGTGAACGTCGAGAAGGAAATCGTTTTGTTAGAGGAAGCCCAGCGTGCTTGGATCACTGTCCGAGAGTTCATGCGGCAGACAAGCGGGAAGCCCGGTGTGATGCAAGCGTGTGATCGGCTAGACAACGAGATGAACGAGATCTGACGAAAGAAAATGCGTCAGTTGACGATTTTTGAGAGCTTTGGACTGATCGGTTGAGCAAATAAATGATTGACTTGAGAAAATAAAGCCGTTTTTACTAACCCTCGTTACTATGCCACTCTCGTTACTATGCCACTCTTGCTCGGTCCCGACGGGTGGCATAGTACCGAGATTTGAGTGTATCTGGATCGGCATGCTTTGAAACAGTGGATAAGTGGTACAGAAACTTTGTACTTGTAAGTCGCTGTTGGATAAGCCAGGCAAGACCAAACTAATCAATCACGTACCCATACGCATGTAGATGGATTGAACTCACTGACTTAAAATGTTAACGTTTGATTATGATTGGGAATGCAAATATTTCCCCTTGTATTGTGCTATATAGCCATATCTGCCAAGGTATATAACGAAAGTAGTATATGCTCGAGATATCCATCTACATGAATGTCCGATGGAGAGGGAGCCACAAAGACCTGAAGCAATTGCAGTACACAAAAAGAAATATTTTTCACATAAAAAGCTCGATGTCTTTTGTGACCATTTTTGTACCGGAAATTGTATTGAAAATAGTTTAGAAGAGTTAGCTTTCTGTTTAGCATCACACTAGCCGACCGCAACTGTAAAAGTCACCAAGACTGAAAGCCTTAGAACTGGAAGCCAAGTAGTACTGAAATAGGAACACCAATGGCGTACGAAACATGAAGATTGAAACGAAAAAAGAGTATTTTGTTTCCATTGTATGCATGATTAGAAGTTATTTTGTAAGAGTGGGGGTAAAATATGCAACACACGCTAACAGGCAAGACATAATGTACTGAAAGAGTTAGATACACAAAGCTGGTTGTCATTGAACTTTGAAAAACAAATAACAGTTTTCATGAATATTAGCTCGAATTGAATAAATTTCCTACTGCCTATATCTTAGACCATACGTAACCGTCTGGCGTGAATATCTTTTATGATCAATTTATCAACTGATTTATAGGTCCGTCTCAGTTGTATCTTTATCAAAACGTGCATACACCAGACCAGGAGCAAGAACGCTCGTGTGTCTGTCTGTTGGCCTCCGTCGGTCGATGTCGACCATGGATGTACATCACATCGCATGAATTTCATGTTTTGCAACTTTTTGAATGACTAAACAGTCCGATTCGGGAGGAACAATCTCTCCCACAGCGCTTGCAACGATAGTCAGAACTCTGTTGTATTGCATCAGTTGCACACCGGCGGCGTGATCTGCGTTCAGTAGCCAGTAGCCGGCTTGCAGTCGACGCTTTACACAATGCCTCGTGTGTATGTTACATTTAAGGTGGGAGAGAATTCTATGCAATAAATGCGATAACGGGTTCAGTTGAGCAACCCAAAATTTAGATGCTTATTTACATATTTACACTAGCTACTAATCAGTAGCTATGAACATTAATAAAATATTCATACACCAGGTCAGTCCTGCTTTACGCCCCGAATGTACGCTTCACATTGTACCGATCCTGATTTCGTTGCGGTCTGCACTTGCAAAACGTCTTGTGTTCTATTGATATCAAGCAATCAATTGTATAATTCTGGCATACACAAATTGATTGAATCAGCAGGGTGCAAGTTTCTTTTCTTGATTAAGCCAACGCCTTCACCAGCGTAGTCAGTTCTTTGCTTAAACGACCGTGGTGCTTCTCTGAACATACTTTACTGGTTTTTCTTTTAATTCGGAGGCGATGTGCAATACTATCGTGAATGGCAGTCTCCCAATACATCCCGATTCCTCGCATAGCAATTCTTTATCTCTTATAATCATTTTTTTGTTTAGGTTTCTTTCTACTCTTAGTCTCAAATGCACAGACGAGATTGCCGCTGATTTCTAACACCATGGAAGCGTTGACCAACCTGCATCAGTACCATTGGCTCCCCCGTCTTATCGTTAAATCCTCAAAAAATGTAGTCTTCTCCAAATTATCCGGTCGAACACTGCTTCAAGGAATAACTCGAGTTTATTTCAATCACTCAGAGTTGAGCAGATAGAATTATTCCAAATATCTTGGAGTTACGTTAACGCACAACCTCAACTGGACTGATCTTCAAAGTTTGCCGGCTATCTTACAAAGCACTGCGCCTCCGTTCTCTTTTAGTCCCACTTGATGTAGTTAGACCTTGTTTTTTCGTGAATCGTTCCTCACTTCCTCTATGCATCCTATAATTTTTCTTGGTCTACCGTTAAACCATTGCCTGATCGTCAGGTCATTAAGTTTATGGCGCGACTGAGCTGTGCCTCTATCGATTAAATTCAAGATATCGACTTTACCTGGCGCCGGGTTCAGAGTGATCAGTAATGATCTGATCATGGGTGGAGGCTCACCCTCGCACTCCGGTGGGTTGAAGCCCGCGACGGACCCTAACCGGGTTCGCCCTTATGCACAGATGCGCAATCGTGCAACGGTAGTGAGCTGCATGCTGAAACACGCTGGAGTCTCACTACCATGCGGCACTTTGCCTGGATCAGGCTTGTGCTTTCACGTCACATCGACACTTTAGTAAATGGACAGATTTATCAGTCATTTCGTCCGATAATGCAAACCCACGGCATGAAGTCCTCATGGCTTACAAATCGTTCTCATAAACGCGACCCTTATTGAAGAATCAAAAAATTCAGGCATTCTTTCGTCCCGGTTCCAAAGTTATCACGGTCGGGGCGGTTTTGGGGATAAGCTCCCAATTACAGAATGCTCTAACGGCGCGCGTCTCTCAAAGCCACTGACAACCAAGTCCAAATCCTGTCCTGCACCGCGTGGTCCTGTATGACCCGGTGGAACTGCTTCTACTGACAGCAGAAAGTTCGAAGGCGGCTGACTGGCGCCTCAAAACCAGCTTGTTTCGGAATGGTTGAGCTCGTAAATCTATGAAGGCGGTCCACCAAGGGTAAGGAAAACCCTCATCTCAAACCTCCACTGCTTTGTGGCTACACCCAATCATGGAAAAGGTTTCAGGAGTCAGGAAAAATCCGGCGATGGAGTCCCGTTATACAGTCCGAAGTTGTATTCAACTTGGTCCTGCCAACTCCTGAGACGGCACCGTTGTCCAAACGTATCAGCCTAGCTGTTCCTTTGGTGCCGTGGAGAGGGAGCACTTGCTGCATGGGCAACAGCTAGTTCTTCATATTGAACTACCCTGGCGTACATCTCAACGCACCAATGGAGAGGACCCTCCATTCCACTGCTTTTCTTTTGTTCTATACTTTGCACTCTGGTTTGGTTGATGAAGCAAGGTTATTCTAGGCTTGAAGACGCGATTGACAGTATGAATCCCGTCATTAAATCTTACCTCAAGTATCTTCGTAACATGTTTTGAAAAGTATTTTGTGTAATAATAGATCACGAACTAATCGTTTCTGAGCGTGTATGATTAGTTTATGAAACCAGGACAGTCCAAATCCCATGAATCCCCAAGAACAAATGAGAATTAAAAAAGACTCAGCATTAACGGCCAAGTTTTGGCTTTTAGGCATCTTGTTATCGCTCGGAAAATTGGACATAAATAACCACGAATACAATCAAAAATGCGCAGTGAAACGATTAATAAAAGTAGTATATTTTTTTTAAAATATCTGCAACATAAATCAGGGTCCGTCACCATCCGGTATTACATCCGGTTTGTTGGGGGAAGAACGACTTTCACCAGCTTGTGTGATATTCAAGCTAGCTTTAAATGCACTTTTCAAAATAGATGGGGAGTCTGAAAAGGCAAAATATAAACGATTTGGTGAAAGTCAACTACTTCAACACCGAGGGCAAAGATACATTGAGCGATAGCACAAGTGTTTATAAACACGATCATAAATAAAACAAAAATATCATATCCACCACTAGGACAGCGCCGCCTACACTAACTATGCACGGATGTGCAATCTTACATTACTTCTGTGCTGTGCGGCTAACACCGTGCTAAATTGATTGGCCATCGGTGGTGAGCTGTATGATGAAACAGGCTGGAGTCTCACTACCATTTCTATTTTATTTCTCAAATCTGTCTTAGCCTGGGCAACCTGACAGTATTTCAGCCTACGTGCAGTCTCTGACTGTTCGGCACTTTGCCTGGATCTGGCTTGTGCTTTCATACATACATACATACACTTGCTTGTACCGAATGAAAAATGGCTGTTTACTAAATGATCAACTGTACGGTGAGTTCTCATCGGGAAGTCCAGCTTTCAACAGACCGCACTTGCGGTACAAAGACGCTTGCACGAGACATACGAAACCTCTTGACATTCACCCAGCGAGTTTGGAAGCAATTGTTCTTAAACGTTCGTTTTGGAGACACTTCGAAGCGCAGATATTACTTTTGACTGCCGATGAAAGATCACGCCGACAGCAACAGCAGCTGTCAACAATCGGCCAAGTACTATCTATCAATGTGAGCGCGGCAGGAGAGATTGATCTCCCAAAGGTTGTCATAGCCGGGGGTGGCAGTGGGGATAAGCTCCCTTTGTTTATAAAATGCTCCCATATGACACGCGTCCCAAATAGCCTCTGACAAGCAAGTCCAGATTCTGGCCTGCACGAGTGGCTCCCCGAGCCCGGCGGAACTGCTTCTACCAACAGGAGAAGGGGTGAAGGCGAGTGACTGGCGCCTGAAAACTAGTTTGCTTCGGGCAAATGGAGCTCGTTAGCCTGGGAGGGCATTTCATCTAAGGGAAGGAAAACCTTGATTTTAAACCTCCGCTATCTTGCGGGTTACCCGATCGCGGGAAAGGTGTCGGG
>JACCGJ010013689.1:0-19202 GCA_013407085.1 Atriophallophorus winterbourni | reverse complement strand
TACCGCTAAATTTAACTTCAAGGTTTTTGGTTTGATGTTCAGTTCGGCTGGCCCAAAGCTGTAAATGGTTGATAATCCAATCGAGCGGCCAGAATTTCTGTCAGTGGAAAGCTCCAAATGACACCTCTAGTTCTTCGAATTAATTCGTATTTTCTGCTTTTATGAGTGATAAACGTTTATTTGATTCCACATTTATTAACTGTCATGCTTTCTCAAGACCACCGGGTGATATTCTTTTTTCAACGGTTGCCGGTGCTCCATCACACGTTCACGCACCACACGATTATCTACTAAAACTTGACGACCGTAATTCCGTAAATACACCTGGAAGAGGATCGAAATCGATTTCTAATTGTTTACTTGATCCCAATATCGATCTACCATCTATATCCGTGTTCGAAGTCGATGCAGTTCTCGGTAATTTACCGACAAGCGATTCGCGGAAAAATAAAGTCATATCATCAAATTCGAATACAAATTCGTGCTCCGCGTTTGTCTCAGAAATTTCTTCAACGCAACGCTGTAACGTTGTCGATGATCTAACAAGTTCAACTGGATCGTTAACTAAGTCTATCAGCGTTCAAGAGCCAACTTTGGTCAATTCGAATTTAAAATCCTGCCCAGATGTTGCTAAGTCATCCGGCGAATCCTACGTGCAGATGGTGGCGATGCATTTTTCCGCTTCAAAGCAACCACGGGCTATTAATACTGACTGTTTGAAATGTGATTCCTGTCAGGATCCTGTTTCTACGACACCGGTCCGAATATCATCTGAAACAACAGTTACGGATGAATCAAAATTACAGAAAACTATCGGGGGTTGTGTGAAACCAGAGCCTGGCATTGTTTATCTTAAATCACCGTTGCGCATTTTACCGGTATTGTCGGCCAATCCTTGCACAAATGCCGATTCCCATGGTAGCGCCATATCCAGAAGAAAGTCGGTAGCTGTTATTTTAAGTGATGCATCAAAACGGTCTCCTCTTTCCGTCAAATCTGGTTTTCAATCCTTTTGTCTAAATCGCGGTGCTGATGAACAAGACGGTAGCAATTGTCGTTTTTTTGGCTCAGAAAGATTCTCCGAAAATATAGTAAGTTGTATGGTACAGATCGCGTGAAAAATCATAGCATATGTATGCTTCTTGTTTTTAAATGTGTCCGTATAATCTGGTTGATGTTCAGTTGAGCATCTAGTTAATTAGTATTATTATTATTACAAAACGCAAGTTTGAATATTTTTGGCTAAGCTTAACGCCATGGTGAGACTAATCTAATTGGAGCATGTATTTTACTGGCCACTCGCTTGTGCTCCGTAGTCTTTCAGGCGCTGTTTGCAATGCATTTATAAAATCTTTTTAGCCCATGGCTCCTGATAGAGTCCCCTAAGCTAACACCTTGCTTCGGCCTGAGCAACCGGAGAGTATCGCGCCCACAACCAACAATGAATATATAAGCAAAAGAACAGATTCCGAACTCAGAAAATTTTGTGGTAGAAAAAGCAGTCAGCTTAACAATAACTATAAGATCAATAGTCAATAGTGTATTGTGGGAAAAAAGCTACAAGCTTAATGGAATAACCACAGAATAGTTAGCACATTGGGTCTGAATAAGTTTCAGCAGTTCAGCAAAGTGGTTGAAGAGAAACGTGCTCCATATTAGTTGGGACGGAAAACGCTGTGGAAAGAGGGAAAGATATGGTGCAGTATCACAAAAAATATAATCATGAAAAAAGCATAATCAAGAATTGTGTATCGTGTGATAAAAATGGAGATCAAGGCGTTCTTTAACAATGGGATTGGGGAGAAATAGCCGAAAGAGGTAGTGCGTTCCAAGTACAGGGTATCCGGAGGGCAAAGGATTGTCTGCGGCAGTGCAATCTACTGTGCAGATGTACCAACTTCAGGTGATGACCATGATTTGCTGAGTATCGTGCCATTTTAAGCATCATCATCATTATGAAGCACAAGTCTGGAGCCAGACAAACTGCCAAGTTTGCTTGTGGGCGTGATACTACCCGGTTGCCCAGGACGAAGTAGGGGGTTAGCTTAGGGGGCCCCACCCGGAGCCTTTGGCTAAAAAGCCTGAACCACAAGGCAGTGGCTTGAGACTGAGTTTATCTGACCTCTATCCATTGACCTTCCTGGTATGAGTAGCTCTGCTGGCACCAAAAGGCACCACCCAGTATAGCTCAATGGGTCATGAAGGTACACAAACCATCGCACCACGTTAAGGTCCAGTCTCAGCGCATACCCCTACATGGGTGAGTTTCTTCCGTCAATATCCGATACGCAAGGATCAGATCGCCTCGGATACGACGATAGTTTGTAGAAAACATTTGTAGAGTTGTAAGACGTTCCTCGTAGCTGACGAAGCTATGCCCCTTGACAAGCTTTGTAGAACGTCTCTGTGGCTATTCTAGGGCGTGCTGGTCCCATGGGTTCCAGACGGAGACAACATACTCCAAGTGTGGCCTGATGTACGCTTGAAGAAGAAACGGAAAGAGATGTGGATCTATTGTTCCGTACGCACGCTTTAAAAGCCCAACGTTTCTCTTTGCCATAGTTGAAGCTCTACTACACTGAGCAGAATAGCCCAATTCATTTTGTACAATCGCCCCGAGATCTATTTCTTGTATTGTGACAGCGAGGTATATCGAGTAAAAATATAAAATCTTACAAAAATCAATTGGGACAGACACATACCGCATTGTTCATCATATACTCATCGAGTTTATAACCGAAATCCTCAATAGATTTCGAGCGTATGATTTCCTTAGGCAAAATGTTCCAAATGAAAAACAGATTCTGACGGATAAAAAATTTCGACGACATATATCCATTGGGCTTTAGCAAGTGATTTTCAGTATGCAAGATTTTGAATGCCAACAGGAGGCCACTTCATGTCCGTCGTTGGGTGAAATAGTGTAGATTTAGTTCTAACATTGCTCTTTGAAACTCGAATTTCTGTAATGGGAGACCAAATTTGTTGCACGATGATAACTCCTGTCAAGTAGTTCGATATCCTTCCTCAGTCATGGTGCCTAGGCTTGGATGGAATATTTCATAACAGGATGTACATACGTAATAATTAACCGACACGGATGACCAAAATTACTATTAATAACAGTTTCCGACATATCTATATCCTCTAATAGAACTTTATACTTGGAACATGCAAGGCGCACTCCGAAAGATGTCACGTTACTACATAGTCGGTCCAAAGTAGCCTGGGCATCCACATACCTGATGCTGGTAAACCTGCATTACATGTTTCCATTATTGTGTCAATTACGAAACTGAACAAAATGGAAAAATTGGACACGATAATTCAAAGGTAATTTATTTGCTGAAATAAGTGTCAAGAGTTGAGCATTATGTGTTTTACTAATGGCTCGCTCTACTCTTTCACAACGGTCGATTTAATGCTTGTAGAATTCGAGGTTTCGGTATCTCATCCCAGTGTTTCTGTGTTAATTTCTTTACAGGTTCAGTAGCGTTTTAAGTATCACTCATTTTTTTCGGATGTTATCGTATCATGGTTTTGTGGCAGTTTAACACTCAATACTTGCTACCTGCGTAATGCTGTCCGTGATGATTATTGTCTCTCGCGTGACTGCTTATATTTATCAATAAAAGCTTTTGCCTTTCCATCGATACCATTGATTTTCCTCCTCTCAAACTACCGACATTTAATCGCGTTTTCTCTTCGTTTACAGACTGCTGCTAACAAGCAATCCACGGTTGCAACGGCTTCTGTGACGTCTGATCTGCTACGGCTATCGACTTGCAGTTCCGGCGAGCGTTTCAAATTTGTTGTAAGAATTTTCGGTTGCATTGTGGCATCATTCCTCATTACTTCTGAAAATTAAAGCTCATTTTCGATCACTTAACATTTTAAACGTGCAAAAATTGTGTTTCACGCCGTCCGGTTATTGCGACCCAAAGTAGCTAGATTCAACGATTTTATTTATTCTTTTGAATTTGCATTATAACTCGCCGACTACGTGTTTAACCATTTACACCAGACTTGTGACATGTCGTGTTCTTGTTGTGAAAAAACATAGTATCAGTTTCTGTTTATCGACAAACTGTCGCTGTAAATTTTAATATAAACAAACCTGGATTAATTAGTGCTATGCATTTCACAAAGCTGTTTGCAGATTGCATTGACTTCTGGAAGTCCGCACTTTCATGGAAAAAACAACAACTGACGGTGCCCATGAGAACGTCAGCTATTACACATGACGTACTGTTTTTCTGTTCCACCAATCTCGTATACCTCGCTTTATTCTTCATACGTTTTATTCCTCATAGACTAATCCATTATTTGATTAAACCGTCTCACTTGAACACGATACTGCGTCTTCATGAACGTTATTTGAGCCCTGGATGATTAGGGAGCAATTATTCATCCATGACATCACTAGATTTTCTGTCACCTTATTTCGTTTACCAAATGGCGGTTTTTTTTCTTACATTTGTGTTTCTCCACTCGCTTTAGTGTCCCCACCCTCGCTGCGGGTGTCGATTCCAGGCTGAGCCAACTTTACTACGTCACCTATCAAAATATCATGGTGATCCGGTTGCTATGGTCAAAAAGGAACAACGAAAACGCGCCGATTTCGTGCGTCGACCTGCTTCGGAAGAGCGAAGACTTCCGACCGTGGATGAAGGTCCCATTCGAAAAATCAATTCCAATTTAGTACGTGGGTTTTCGTTTTCGCCTCATTTCTTCTGATTGCGAAAACGCTTTTCGGTGTTTCGTTCTGCATGAACCTCTTCTTGTAACAATAATGAGGTCCCGGCCACTTGATGCAGTACTTCAATGCTGTGCGGCTAACCGTGCTAAATTGATTGGCTACGGGTATTGAGCTGCATGCTGAAACACGCTGGAATCTCACTACCATCTCTGTTGGCATGGGCAACCTGACAGCCCACGTGCAGTCTCTGACTGTACGGCACTTTGCCTGGATTAGGCTTGTGCTTCCATACATTTCGTGGTTACGGCCATGTCACCTCGTGTCAATGCAACCGGAGACGAGCACCAACTCTATGGACTCCCAGTTTGGGCAAAATTATCGATAGATAAACTGACTACTTACTTACTTTACTTTGTACGACTATCTTCTCCTGGAGAATGAGTCGGCTTTTTGAAGAGTCTTGGGAATTTGGGTACAAAGCGGAGTCCCCAGCACCACTCGGCGTTTGTTCGAGTCAGCTTCTCTAGCCTTTGCACAACCAAGTGCGACCTGCAAGGCAGAAGGGAGTTGCCAGAAAGAGGTGGTGTGTCTACCAGACTCTGTTTCAGATTTTTCCTTAGGGTTTTCCTCCCGAAGCCTTTCCCGCGATCGGGTATCCCGCAAGCCAGCGGAGGTTAAAAATCAGGGTTTTCCTTTCCTTAGATCAAATGTCCTCCCAAGCTAACGAGCTTCATCTGCCCGAAGCAAACTTGTTTTTAGGCCTGGATCAGGCTTGTGCTTTCATACATACATACTTCTCATGTTTGTAGAAGCAGTTCCGCCGAACTCAGGGAGCTACTCGTGTAGACCAGAAGCTGGACTTGGTTGTCAGAGTCTATTGGAGACGCGTGCCATACGGAAGCATTTTATATACAGTGGGAGCTTATCCCCACTGCCACCCCCGGCTATGACAACCTTTGGCCAAACCAACTACCCATGTATGTTTTTTGGTTTCAATGTGAAACTTCCGTAATGAGTACATCCGACATTTCCAGAGATTTGACAACTGCTGTCTCCATAATGCTTTGGGATTTGGCTGATGCCGTCAGGTATGCAGCAATTCTATCATCAATAAGGTTTCTAGTAATATTATTCATATATATAGAAGCAGATGAACCTGCACAGGTCACACTTACTGGGCCACCTTTTGCGGATGTTGGACCACCGACAGGCAAAACTTATTCTTTTGGCGACGCCGCATTCTGATTGTCGTAGAACTTGTGGTGGCCAAACCGTCGCATGATATAGGCAGCTAAAAACCTTACTAGAAATCTTTCCAAAGTCAGTACAGCCCAGATATCACACTGGCTAGTTATGCTTCAGGATATGTCCGGAAATGATGTTCAACGGCGGTCTTGCCGGAAGCATTTTCTTGGAATGCTTGCCGAATCTTGTATGTTATCTAGTAGAGTGACGAGCAAAGGTTGTTATGATGTGAAGCATTGAAAGCCACAAGTAATTTGTCACGCTAATTTCGCTCTGCTCGTTTATGAAACTTGATTATATAAGCATTTTATTCAATGATGTAAACACCTCATCCCAGTGTGTCTGTGTTTACTCTTCTGTAGCTTCCGTAGGTGTTCAAGGCCCACCCTTCCCCGTCTTTTTATCTGCTATGGTTGTTTGGCCCACAAGCAATTATGAAAATAAAGGTAAAAATGACAGATCACGTGCTCCCACGCTCTCTGCACTCACGCTCTGCTTTCAGCTCAAAATGCTTTATATGATCTCACACTGCACGCAAACGTTTTTAATAACTGTTTTCCGTTTTGCGGTTCTTTGGGTAGCCCTAACAGAAGTGCAGCTTGTTCATCGAGGTTTCCAAATTCAGCCACTTCTAATATTTTGCCTGCTTCGAATGCCTCCAGAGCGTTCTTCCGTCTGCGCGTACCATTCAAATTAGCGGCGTTTAATGTATGAACTTCAGGTAGCATCGGACAGCAGGCAGCCTTGGCTCGCACACTTGATAGCCCCGATGTCGATGCGTGCTGTTTGTCGGAAACACGCATGCATAACTCTAGCTCCGTTACGCGATTGTCTAACCCTTCGAACTTACGCAAATCACACTATATACGCTTGTCCACGATGCCATGGTATCCGGTCAAGCTGGTGTCGGAATCGTCTTGAGTGAGCGAGCTGAGGGCGCACTGTTAGACTGGATCCCAGTTGACAATCGCCTTTGTGCAGTAAGACTACAGGGTTCGTGCAAAAAAGGCCGATTTCGCAATCAATCCCGCAACCTGTTTGTGGTTGCTGCCTATGCACCGACTAATTGTAGCTCCGAAATTGACAAGGATGAGTTTTATGGAAGTTTACAAGAACTCATTAGACTTGCATAGAGGAGTGACATCGTTGTCCTAGCTGGAGACATGAATACACATGTAGGCCGCCTATCTTCAAATGAACTTCGTGGGTGGACGGTTTGGTCTCGATTGTCATCGTAATGACAACGGCGAAAGAGTGCTTAGCTTGTGCTCAGAGCACAGACTCTACCTTGCCAGCACTAACTTCCGCTACTCGAAACGTCACTGCTCCACCTGGAGATCTCCATCGGCGGCCTTGTTAACGCAAATTGACCATATTGTTATAAGCTACTCCTGGCTAGGGAGTGTGCAAGATTGCCGTTCCTACTGGGGCACCTGTCTAGAGTCCGATCATGCGTTAGTCTGTGCTAAGCTCTCGATGTGTTTTGGTCGGAAACGTAGAAATGTTGCCAGGCTTAATGATCTCCCGGTTCTCCGAGGGTTTCAGGCCAATTTGAGTCTGCATCTTTCTACAGTTCCCCAAAATAGTATCGATGACTAATGGAGTGGGATTCAAACCGCGTTGGATAGTTGTGGGTTGACTTCCCGTGTAGCTCAGCACTGGGTTTCTGCGAATTCTCTCCAATTAATGGACCAACGTCGGTTGCTTTCTGCTGATAGCATACATGATGCGTCACGAAAGCTTATTAAACGTAAACTGGTTGCCAGTTTGAGAACCGACAGGGAAAGTTAGGGGAGTTCTAAGGCTACGGAAATGGAATCTGCGGCAGCTGCAGGTAATTTCAGAAAATTGTTCAAACTCATCAGAACTACTGAAAGCTGGCTACCACGCATCAGTGAGCTTATACGTGAAGCAGATTGTTTGCCAGTTTTTAACATGCACAGGCGCATGGAGCGATGGGCAGAAAATTTTGAGGCACAGTTTAACTGGCCTTCTGCACCCACTGATTTCGAGAATACGGAACACTGTACCCCATGGTCAATTTCTCTCGAGGCTCCGACTTAATCAGAGATTTACAGTGTACTTCGGAGCCTTAAGCGCCATCGGGCATCAGGTGCTAATTCCTTGGTACCTTCATTGTTCAAAAATGGCGGTTTCGCTTTAGTTCGCGAACTTCAAGCGTTGTTCGCCAACATATGGGCTGAGGAACGCGTTCCGATCCCTTGTGGCGTCGACGCCATGTCTCACTCCATACTAAAGGTCGAGTGTACAACACAGTAGTGCGTGCTACACTCCTTTATGGCTACGTTTCTGTTTTTGACACCCATTGCCTGCGTAGGATTGCTGGCATTTGGTGGCAACACCGCGTTACAAATATAGATGTCTGCAAGCGGGTGTTACTTTGTGCGACTATCTCCTCCTGGAGGATGAGTCGGCTTCAAGAAGATTCTTGGGAATTTGGGTACAAAGCGGCGTCCCCAGCACCACTCGGCGTTTGTTCGAGTCAGCTTCTCTAGCCTTTGCACAACCAAGTGCGACCTGCAAGGCAGCAGGGAGTTGCCAGAAAGAGGTGGTCTACCAGACTCTGTTCCAGGTTTTTCCTCAGGGTTTTCTCCCGAAGCCTTTCCCGCGATCGGGTATCCCGCAAGGCAGCGGAGGTTTAAAATCAGGGTTTTCCTTCCCTTAGATGAAATGCCCTCCCAGGCTAACGAGCTACATCTGCCCGAAGCAAACTGGTTTTCAGGCGCCATCACTCGCCCTCGCCCCTTCTCCTGTAGAAGCAGTTCCGCCGGCTCGGGGAGCACTCGTGCAGGCCAGAAGCTGGACTTGGTTGTCAGAGGCTATTTGAGACGCATGCCATATGGGAGCATTTTATAAACAGTGGGAGCTTATCCCCACTGCGACCCCCGGCTATGACAACCTTTGGAGCACAAGCGGGTGTTAGGACCAGGTGGCCACGGACTGAGTGAAATGCTGATGCTTGCTCCCATGCGATGGTTGGGACATATTTTAAGAATGCCTACTCACCGTTTACCGTACCGTGCCTTATTCACAGAAGCTGGGAGAAACGATTGCGTGGCCAGTCCGTGACGTAGCGCGTTGGGATGAAGAAACTCACCGTAGCGCTAGGCTCCGTTGGGCGTATTCGTTTGCTTGGGTGGGGTCCAAAAGCTCCACCTAATAGTTGGCTGGAAACCTTACGCGATATGGCCACAAACCGAAGTCAGTGGCCCCAGTGTGTTTTATTATATGTGCTGTGCGGCTAACACCATGCTAATTTGATTGGCCAGAGGTAGTGAGCTGTATGCTGAAACAGGCTGGAGTCTCACTTCCATTTCCTGTTCTTTTTTCTCCCTCATATCTGTCTAGCCCTTGGCAACCTGGCAGTATCTTAGCCCTCGTGCAGTCTCTGGCTGTGCGGCACTTTGCCTGGATCAGGATTGTGCTTCGATACAGATATCAGGTATTATTTTATATAAACAAACAAAAAATCAAAAATTCGCATGCAGTGAAACTACAAAAACAAGCTGCTTTTTGCGCATTTGCTTTTACATATTCCGCTTGTCTGCTTTCCCTTTTTCACGCGCCTCATTATCTGCTTTTCCTGCTTCATATTGCTTGGCCATTTGTCTGACTCCAAACTTGTGCTTCATGATGATGATGTAGCAGTTAAGTATTAGGTATTTACTATCG
Organism: Atriophallophorus winterbourni; assembly: GCA_013407085.1. NCBI lineage: Eukaryota > Metazoa > Platyhelminthes > Trematoda > Plagiorchiida > Microphallidae > Atriophallophorus > Atriophallophorus winterbourni. Next base: position 9,565 of record JACCGJ010013689.1, on the reverse strand, counting down.
TCATACTACTGTCATTGATAACTATGAATATGCATTCATGGTTTCTGTTTGAATGTAGTAATCAAGATTCTTCTGTCATTTCTTTTGCTTGAATTGGATGGCTAATGTGAGGAGTTCTGTCGGCGTGTTGCTCTTCCGCTGAGCGCTACGTGATCCAAACGCAATATGTATGAAATCACAAGGCTGATCCAGATAAAGAGCCGCATAGTCATAGACTGCAAGTGTGTTAAGCTACTGTCAGGTTTCCCAGACCAAGACATGTGATAAAGTAAAATAAATAGCATACGTTCGAATAACACCACGGCTCAGCCGTAACACCTCTTCCACCACGATGTTGCATTCGTGCTTTGTATGTGAAGTTCAACAGGTGGACCATGTTAGATCATTGGCCACTATGCATCCGTTGCTAACAAATGTCTCACACAATTTAACACATGGGTGAAACTTCTTTGGGTTTCTTGTTTGAGGTTTTCGTTAACCGTGTTGCTTTGTGATTCAGCCACCTAGACATTGATAACCAATAGCACCTTCAGATCTCTCATATGCTCCTTAACCCAACAAGTCTTGTGGCTGAACTCTTTGCTCTTTCACGTGCTGCCTGTGGTTTTTTTACTTTTATTCTCAATGCTTTGCTTCATGTTTCTTGTTCTATGTGCAGCATTTGCTAAACGCCTCGGAATACGAATTCCGTCGTGATCATCTCTCGGTCAGTGACGACTTCAAAACAGCCGCCACTGTTTCTGCTGCGTGTTCTTACCCCGAAAGTACACGAGCTTCGCCAACAGGAGCGTTTCCCAACGACCCCGGAACGACGCCTGGTTACGGATTTCGGTTACTTCCCGCCAAGCGGTTGACGGCAGGTATGTCATTCTGTGCCAGTGGTGACCGGATATTGACTTGGTTCAAGCAGATGAAGGCCTTGACGCCTAAACTAGCTCCGGTTGGGTTCTAATTGATCGATCGGGGATATTTACACGCTCTCGGTGTGATCTGTGTCCAGTAGCGTTTGAGCATAGTATACGAACATCCTGTGACCAATGTGAATTCCACTTTGACTTTCACGATGTTCGACACAACTAAACTCATAAAATATTAATCAGGCACTCAAAATAATTTGTATCCCTCACACGAGACCGTATTGCTGATGTTGTTTATTCGCTTGGTGTTCACGTTTTATTTGTGACGCCTTGCCGATTGATATCCTTTAAGGGATGCATGGATGTGCTATCGTGCAGAACTTCTTTGCTGTGCAGCTAACACCGTGCTATATTGATTTGTCATTGGTAGGGAACTCCATACGGAAACACGTTGAAGTCTCACTAGCCTTCGTACTTCTAATATCTGTCTGGGCCTGAATAACCTGACTATGTCTTAGCCCATGTGCGTTCTATGACTGTGCGGCACTTTGCTAGGTTCTGGCTTGTAATTTTATGTCTGCGTGCTTGATATCCGTGAAAGGAAGCGCAGATCGCAATCGAGTCCAGTGAAATGTGCATTAAATTTGCTTGCCTCGTGTTCTATTATTTACAGCTTATGATTTTTGTCAAAACGTAAATCAGTAAACTCCTAGTTATGGTACCAGTTACCAACTCTTCTTTTCTCTCAATGGTCATTTCGTAATCAGATCCTAGGTGTGATGTGCAATCGTGCACTATTGCTATACTGCTCAGGCAACTCTGCGAAATTGGTATGCCACTCATAATGATTGCAATGCGGGAACACACTGGAAGGTCACTGCCCTTCCTTATATCGTCATCAAGTCTAAGGGAACCCTTCTAGATCGTCCTGGTGTCGAACTGTTGTTGTTGTCGAAGAAGAAAATGACTTTATTGGTGTATACGAATTTTCAGCAATTAAATTTATTTCTCGAAAAAGTTAAGAAAAAGTGAAATGTATAAAATCACACAAGCGTGATCCAGGCAGAGTCGCACCATAAATACTGTACGTGGGCCAAAATACTCTCAGGTTACCCAGGCCTAGACAGATATGCGAATGAAATTAGAAAATAAAGTTAAAAAATGACAAAGGGATCTCAACATCAGTTATCAAATTGTCAGGCGCATCGTAAACTCTGAAACAGCTATTGATTGATTAACCATGTATCCAGCCAGGTAAGGAACAAAGGAGTTTCTGGATTTATTAGTTCCTGAATATAGAATTAAATGTTGACCTCGGATGAAGGAACAAGATTTGCAGGCAACAAGGGTCTTGTTTATCGGATGCGAACCATCAGAAGAAATGTTTTTGATCAACTTATTGCCGAAGTGAGGACTGACAATAGTGTCTCGAATTAAATCCGCAGAGACAGCTCTTTCTTGAGATAACCTTAATACCTCTTCTGATTAACAGAAAATCCTTTTCCATGAGGCCGGGGAAAATTAAGGGGGATGTGCAGAGGAGGTGTGGAGCGATGCAAGAAAAAACAAAGCGTTGAATTACATTAGGGTGGAATTGAGAGAGAATGAAAGCGAAGAACATAGAATGACAACCCGCGAACTGGCAGGAATTGTGCGGTCACATGATTGGTCCAGCTAAGACTGTCAGACATTTTAACACCAAGATACTTGAAGCTACTGCATCTTACAAACACCGAGCCATTAAATGAAACATCGGGAATGTTTTGATGCAGAGCTAAACACTGCTGTCCAGTCATGTTGGAAAATACCATTTCTTTGTATTTTGGGGATCCAAAGATAAACCAAGTGTGAATAACCATTGATAAATGCTTGTATTCATTGAATCTAAAGCATGTTCGTCGACTCGACTATTGTGATTCAATGCAACGTCAGCATCGTCAACGTATTTAATAGTAAGTGTAGAAGGGTTACAAGTAAGATCAGAAAATGGGGACATTATTGCACCCTGCAGGACACCACGCGGAATCGGTATCGCACGGGAGGTTTTTCCATTCACGACCGTATATTAGAGACGACCTTCGAAGTAGGATGCAATCCAATGAATAATGCTGATGGAACACCACATTCAGATAGTTTTCGGAGTAAGGAACTTCGTACAACACTGTTTAACGCATTAATATAATCCAGAAAACAAAGTTGTACAGCTGTCCAGAGAACGTAAAATATGATCTATCAACAAAGCGGCAGCATCAACTGTTGAACGATTCTTACGGCAGGTAAACTGATAAGCATCATGTACCTGACAATTGGAAGCCATTCGTCGTAGCACGATGCTTTCGAGTACTTTAAGCATTCATGTATAATCTCTTGCACCATCTTATTGTTCTTATAACTTCAATCTTCTACTATAGTGCCTGCTTCCGATCATTGTGGCATCGCGAAAGTTATCCCGTGCCCCGTCAAAATTGTCTCGCAAGTTTCTCCCGGCGCCAACACCAACCCCACGCCATTTCGACCAACCCGCCTTCGTTCTGCCAGTGGCAGTTACGACATTCTCCTCGTGGACAACTCAGGAACCACGCCGACTCTGCACGCAAACACCACGCGTGTCACTCCAGCTTCCGTTATGCCCCATCGATCGCGGATGTCGACAACGGAAAATCAGTCGGATTGCTCCCGTCGTCGGACTTTGAGCAGCGGTTCCAACCCAATCGAGCAGCGTCCCCGATGTGAGGGTTTGTCCACTTGTCCGACGTGTGGTTCCGGTCTCATGGGTTCAGTGGAGAAACATCGTGAATGGATGAGCGGTGTGCGAACCCTGGCGTATTCCAAGACAGGTGTAGTCCCTTGTCCTATCGATGGCTGTACCACGAGTTGTCACGGGAGAGCTGATCTCTCAGCTCATTTGGCAAGCGTTCATTTTCCTCAAGGTACGCTTTTTTACATCCCCTCGATGGTGCTTCGTATCTTTGATTATCCACTTTCTAATTCGATCATCCGGCTTTCAGTTCACAATCAACTCGTGCGTTTGATCTTTGCGTGTCCTGTCAAGGATTGTCACATGGTTTGTGAAGATGAACGAAATTTCCAAGCCCACTTCAATCGTCATTTGTTTGGCTATCTTCCCGGAGATTTGAGTGAATTGTTCCCCTCACTCCCGAATTCGGCCTCACGACAAAATACGACTACAGTTGCTGGGACGGAAGTCCACGAAACGAAATTATTCATGTCTTCACATGGCTGCCTCAAAGTTGAGGATGAATCGAATCGGCTGGTGGACACGACTTCAACCGACACGGATCCAGCGTTGCACTCTAGTTCGGAATCTTATTCGGTTCCTTGTGTATCTGCGAGTACGGAATCTGTCCCATTGAATCTGAACTCGGTTGAATCATCCCAACCTTCGTTTGTTGAAGATGCTTCGAAATCACAGGGCCAGCAGATTTTCGAAACCACTGATGAAAGTTCAATCAAAACGAAGAATGTGAAACGGGGTGCATCGACGGTAGAGAATCCCGTGATCAGCTCCACTGGAGATATCAGTACGTTTCGTTGGCTTTTCCGTCTAAACCTTGGTTCCCATTCTACGTTTCTCCGTTAGAATTTTGTTCTCGTCGACGTTACGGTTTTTACTTGTTTCGTATGTGCCACGTCATTGATTGATCTAGTTATCGATCGTGATGTGTGGGGTTCAGGGGTCTGAGCACTTTGAAAGTTCGGTCTGTTGGCCGTATATGCGTGTTTTCTTGAGCGTATGCCTTTTTTCCGCGGTTTTTTCTCAACTGCCCAACGGGCAAGTTCCTAATCTTCAACCCTTCTCGAAATGACGTTTCTCCGCGCGCTAGTAAGAACGTAGTCGATTATGTCGATGCACGGCACCATGCTTTACAAAGCACCCTTATTGAGTTCTTTGGTATTTTTGCTACGGATCTCTACAATTGTTACAGTTCTTTCCGTACCTGCCACAAGGTAAACCGTGTTGTAAGAAGGCAAGGAAGGTTACTGCGCTACATAAGAATGCCTACTCACCGTTTACCGTACCGCGCCTTGTTCGCAGAGCCTGACAGAAGCTGGGAGAAAAGATCGGGTGGCCAGTCCATGACGTGGCGCGTTGGGATGAAGAAACTCACCGTAGCGCTAGGCTCAGTTGGGCGTATTCGTTTGCCTGAGTGGGGTCCAAAAGCTCCACCTAATAGTTGGCTGGAAACCTTACGCGATATGGCTACAAACCGAAGTCAGTGGCGCCAGCGTATTTTATTATGTGTGTCATAATTTTTTATTCGGTATTATTTTACATAAAAAAAACAACAAAAAACCCGAAAAATCGCATGCAGTGAAACTACAAAAACAAGCTGCTTTTTGTGCATTTGCTTTTGCGTATTCCGCTTGCCTGCTTTCCCTTTTCCACGCGCTTGCTTATCTGCTTTTCCTGCTTCATATTGCTCGGCACTTTGTCTGGCTCCAGACTTGTGCTTCATGATGATGATGATGACATACGGAGTGACGCTGGAATCACGTTGTCATTTTCTCGTTTTCTCTTACATCGGTCTGGGTCTGCGCAACCTGGCGAAACCATAATCCACGCGCAGTCTCTGACTGTGCGACACTGTTCCTGGATCCCGCCTTGTGATTGCATACATCATACATAAAAACTACGACATTCGTCAAGAATCTTCGCTGTTTGAAAGCGTTCATAGTTTCCATCATACCTTGAAACATTTAGTGCGCACGGTATGAAAGCACAAACCTGATGCAGGCAAATTGCCGCAGAGTCAGAGACTGCACGTGGGCGAAGATACTGTCACGTTGCCCAGGCCTAGACAGATATGAGGAAGAAAAAAGAACAGGAAATGGTAGTGAGACTCCAGCCTGTTTCAGGATGCAGCTTACTACCTCTAGCCAATCAATTTAGCACGCTGTTAGCCACACAGCACAGAAGTACTGCATGATTGCACATCCGCGCACTAGGATTGGTCGTTCCTCCGTTATTTCAACCACATCAACGAGATGCCTACTGTCAGGGTGCCTCTGAACATAGTCTCCGGAAATTGTCGAAACCAACTTTCATTTCAGTAATGTTTCACTTTCTGTCTTTTGAATCTTCTCGTTTCATTGTTGCCGTTTCTTCTTTTACCAATCACTTTTTTGGGTTTTTTTCTTCATAGATACCGTAGATCTGGCTGATCATCGAAGTTTGATCTCAGCGCTTGATCTAATTCCTGATGACATTTTGATGGAATTGCTCAACGAAGATCGATCGTGGACTGACAATCTTGGGGGTACTTTTGCGATGCACTCAGCTCCGCATGTATGGGATTCACCTGACTGGATTTCAACAGACTCCACTCCGTGTTTGGAAAATGAAAACCACTCCAGCAATAGCGGTTTGCAACCCAATGCTTCATCTCCGAGCATACGACCCACCTCTGATGTGGTTTGTCCTGAAGTTGAAACGTTGGTATCCGAAGACTTTTCACCAATGCATCAGCCTAGCTCCAGCTGGGTCCCTTCTCCTGTCGTACAGCATACCTGGTCGCTGGCAGTCGCTAATGAGGTTTCTTCAGATTTTCCTGTGGATGAATCTCAACGAGAGTGCCCGCGTCATGTGCTCTCGGATCTGACTGCTGCTCTCATTCTTCCCGAGGTGGAGCGTAAACTGAAGGCCTCGGCTTTCGCGAAGCAGTGGACAACCGCGGCCACTCCACATTCTGAGTCTGCGTCACTTTCCCCCGGTACATATTTGACCGGGGAAAGACTGGGTCGTCAAAACTGGTGCGCGGGTAAACGAAGGCGCAACGCCTCGGACTCTTCCCCTAATCCAATCACAACCGATGGGAAACTGTGTTCCAGTGGAGTTGATGCGTTCTACTCAAAACAAAGCGAACTGAGTGATCGTCGTACAAGTCCTGTGCAAGAAATGACGAACGTGAGTTTTGTTGAGCTTCGTCATTGATTTTTGAGTAAGGTTTCGCACGGATGTGTACTCGTAGGTTGACTCAAGCAGCTGAAGGCTTCAACCGCTAAACCAGCTGCAAATCGGGTGACCCATTTCCCAGGTTGGAGTCCACAAGATGTGCAATCGTGCAGCATTTCTGTGCTGTGCGGTTAACATCGTGCTAAATTGATTGGCACCTCTACCCAGTTTGTTTGTGTTTACTCTTCTATAGAATCCGTAGCTATTTAAGTCCTACCCTTCCCCATCTTTTAGGATTTTACTTTTTCATGGTTGTGTGGCAGTTAAGCATTCGGTACGCTCTACCGGTGTGATGATGATTGGCCAACGGTAGTGAGCTGCGTGCTGGAACACGCTGGAGTCTCACTAGCATTTCTACCCCCCCTCATATCTGTCCAAGCAACCTGACAGTATCTTAGCTCACGTGCAGTCTCTGATTGTGCGGCACTTTGCCTGGATCAGGCTTGTGCTTTTATACCATACCATATAGTGATATGACTGGAAATCGTATTCAGTGGCAGTCTTATTGTAGACATCTTCTTGGAGAGTTTGATTAATGTTTTATGTTATGGAGTCGCGAGGAAAGCTTGTTATGATGCGTGACAGTGAAAGCCGCAAGGAAGCTCTTATGCTGATGTCGCTCCACTCGTTCGCATTACTCGATTGAATTCATGATGTAAGGTATATTCACCTCATCCCATTGTCTGTTCGTAATCTTCAACGTGTTCAGTGGCTTTCAGTGTCCCACTCTCGTGCCTTTTTAGAATTTTAACGTGTCACTGTTTTCTGGTAGTCAAGCACACGGTACTTGCACGGATGTGCAATCATGCAGTACTTCTGTGCTGTGTGGCTAACACCGTGCTAAATTGATTGGTCACCGGTAGTGAGCTGCATGCTGAAACACGCTGGAGTTTCACTACCATTTCTATTCCCCCCTCATATCAGTCTAGGCCCGGGCAACCTGACAGTATGTTAGCCCATGTGCAGTCACTGACTGTGCGGCACTTTGTCTGGATCAGGCTTGTGCTTTCATACGTACATACTTGCTACCTGTGTAATGCTGTCCGCATTGATGATGATGATTATGATGCTTCAAAGTCGAACTTTGAATCCACCGTTAGTTAGATTTCGTCCAACGAACCACGGTGTTCAAATTCAGAATCATAAAAAGAGACTTGGTCAAGCGCTCAAGGTGCCTGGTATGTTATGAAAGCACAAGCCTGATCCAGTCAAAGTGCCGCAAAGTCAGAGACTGCACGTTTGCGATATTACTGTCAAGTTGCCCAGGCCTAGACTGATGTGAGAAATAGAGAATAAAGATGGTAGCGAGACTCCAGCGTGTTTCAGCATGCAGCTCACTACCGGTGGCCCATCAATTTAGCACGGTGTAATCGTGCAGTACTTCTGTGCTGGGCCACCGGTAGTGAGCAGCATGCGAAAACTCGCTTGACTCTCACTGCCATTACTATTTTCATTTCTCATATCTATCCAGGCCTGGGTAACCTCACCGTATCTTAACCCACGTGCAATCTACGACGGTGTGACACTTTGCCTGGATCAGACTTGCGCATTCATACTTACACACTTACTTCCATCCACATCGATTGAAATTACCCATATATCAAAATGACTAATATCTTCTGATTGATGTGTAGATAACCCTCTGTGCGCTGTGCGCTTGTCATTTTCGTGAATTTTTTTATCCTCGCATTCCTTGTCACTTAATCCTCTGTCACGTGATATCGATCCAACAAATGTATCTCTACAATGAAGTTTTCGACATGTGTCTTTATTTCGTATACAACAACTTGAGGTTCTGATTATTTCATATCAGTGTGGGGGGGGCATATTATGTCATATATCTGTGTAGGCCTGGGTATGTCTGGTTCCCCAGGCCTACACAGATATATGAAATGAACTAGAGAATAAAAATGGTAGTGAGACTCCACCGTGTTTCAGCATGCAGCTCACTACCGGTGAGGCATGCGTGAAGCGAACGTGTAACAGTACGCTCTCGAAGCAAGTTATTTAAACCGAATGAGAAAACATAAGCCATGAATCAGGCGAAGTTTCACATAGTCTGATGGCAGTGGAAAGGGATGGAAAGTAGCTTGACATAAAATTGAAATTACACAACTGCAAACGTGTAAACCGGGAATAATCACTGCAATCACTGGAGCCCACTGAGAATTTGTAGGCGTTGAGCAGCACACGAACGATAAATATTTTGAGATACGTGACACTATACGGTATTTCGCATTACTTCAAAGTTTAGGCCATTTGCTTACAACTGTTCGACAGTTTCAAGGCTTACTAAATATAATCTTACTGCATTCCCTAGATGATGGCAAACAACCAAGAACCGATTGTGGAGTGTGAGGGGGATGTGGGCAACAGATTACATTGTGAGTTGCCACCGATAGTGAGCTGCATGCGAATACACGCTGAAGTCTCCCACCCATTGCTTTTTTTTCCTTTCCCATATCTGTCTAGTCATGGGCAACCTGAGAGTATTTTAGCCCACTTGCAGTCTCTGAATGTGCGGCACTTTGACTGGATCAGGCGTGTGCTTTCATGCCATACCATACCATTAATCGTTCTCTGTTGGCCACGGATAGTGAGTTGCATGCTGAAACACGCTGGAGTGTCACTACCATCTTTATTCTCTATTTCTTATATATGTCTAGGCCTGGGCAACCTGACAGTAATATCGCCCACGTGCAGTCTCTGACTCTGCGGCGCTTTGCCTGGATCA
>JACCGJ010013688.1:0-19242 GCA_013407085.1 Atriophallophorus winterbourni | reverse complement strand
ATTATGAGGGCTGGGTGGGAGTCAGTAATCCGACGGGCGATTGACCGCAAGCGCGCAAGCAAAAACTCGCAAGTTTTAATGGAAAACAGACTAATGGGTGTCAACTGGTCCCGAACTCATCCGTTTGTCTTAGTATGCTCAGTGCCTACAGTATCTGGATGTTTAGTAGCATCCGTCGTATCGTGAACATATCGTGGATAGACAGAGTGACTAATGCTGAATTGCTTTCAAAAGCTGGTCTACAGAGCATGTTCACCCTATTGCGACAGCGACGCCTGCGCTGGCTTGGCCACGTCTACAGAATGGAAAATTGTCGTATTCCGAAAGATCTACTCTATGGTGAGTTGCAATTAGGAAGTCGACCAGACCGCATTTGCGGTACAAAGACGTTTGCAAAAGAGATATGAAAGCTCTTGGCATTGACCCCGCGAGCTCGGATGAACTTGCTCTTGACCGCTCACATTGAAGACATTGTGTAAAGCGTCGTCTGCAAGCTGGGGATGAGCAGATACAGCTCTTGACTGTTGAACGCAGATCACGCCGCCGGCGTGCAACTGATGCAATACAACCGAGTTCTGACTTTCGTTGCCAGCGCTGCGGGAGAGATTGTTCCTCCCGAATCGTCATTCAAAACGCTGTAGAACATGAACATTCACGCGATTGTGATGTGCATCCATGGTCAACATCGACCGAAGGAGGCTAACAACAAGTAGGTCTAATTCCGTTCCGTTGATACGTTGGCTTGTTCTAGACATATTCGTATCCATGCCTGTGCGTAGAGCGAAACGAATTAAAAAAAATCGATTGCTTCTAAGACGCAATCTGTGATGAAGACGTCAAACAGAGAGCAAGGATGTGAAATAACAATGGAAAACCGAAACATTTGGACGGGTTGTAATATTAGACATGCATCAACCATTAAACGAACCTCATTTGTTTCTGTTCCGGAAGTACCGTTCAAAAGAAAAAAACAAGTACATAATACTTATAAGTAGACAAACAGAAAGAATAATGAGAAGATAATCGTGTTTCAATGATGAGCGAGAGAGAGAGAATGTGCGTACCTGTAAACCGGTTGACGGAAATTCCGGTGTGTAAACGGAGGAAGCACCTGGACGGGATTTATCATCGCCATATTTGTTCTCAACCGATTCCATACTGAAAGGCATTTCACATGCGAACGTGGAGGCCAGATGCCTTAACAACGGATCACCTTTGTGCGAGGTCGGTACCATGCTTTGTAATAGCGAGATAGCCTCGTTGACACTGGAGCGAGATATGTAACACACACGTGAGGCACAAATAAATAGATAAATAAAGCCAGAGGTGAAAGGGAGATAGGTGCATCATCAAACTTGTTTCATTAAACTATAATAATAATAAATTCTTAACAGCTAACACGAGACATCGTTCTAAAAGGCGGTTCAGTATCAACTAAGCCAAGCGCGGGCAAAATTATCGTAAAGCTGATAAAAAACGTGAGATAGAACAGCTACTGGTTTCTCAAAGCATCGTTGAAAACAATAAATTGCAGAACAATTTTGTATAGGTGATGTCGCATTTGAGAAATCGACCTTGCGATTTCTCACCCGACAACAATTCGAAGAAAACCAACAGCGCACTGTTGCGCGTTTTTAAATACAGCGCAAATCGATGTACTAAAACCCAAGTGATATCAGTTTAAAAGAAGTAGTTCAATGTTCTTGTGGAGCGCCCCAGAGACAGTGAAACATGTTCACAAACTAAATGATTGAGGTGTATATTTTTCCAGGCATATCAAGCTCATAAACTCGACAAAGAGCGTTTCGATGGTTAGAAAAATGCCCGGAAAACGGAATAAGTCTACCCGATTGAATGATTCAAGAAGAAACAATATGAAGGACAATCCATGGGAAATAGAACATGGTTTTTCTGCGATCTGCCTTATGTAATGTGGATTATATCGGGAGGTGCGAGCACCAAACAAAACCAACATGAAGTAACGTCAACCAATGGAATGGTTTATTCATTTTTTGAAAGCCTCAGCGATCATGCCCCAGTGTAGAAGCCTGGCGCTGGAGTCCGTGTCCAAAAATCTGAGCAAATGGAATTAGTTGACGCCATCAACTTTTGTAAGTGAACATTTGCATAGGAAAGGCAAAGACTTATGCCATGTATATACTGCTGGCCAGCCGTGCGTGAGAGAGAACCACAACCGTAACTCAACTCGTCTATTGACTGAATAAATAACACAAAGTATGGTTGACAATTTTGAGATTATGCACCCACGATCAACATTGAGTGATGATTGATCGGTAGACGCAAGATTAATGCTGAATGAATATTATGCGATGCGAAATATGTTCGCTGCTCTGATCACCACTGGTAGTGAGGACACACTTCAGTTTCATTGCCATCAGCCTCTTCTTATATAGCTGCTTAAACATAGGCAATTTGACAGTTCTCGGCCCTCATTCAGTTTGTGAATATGTGACACTCTTTGTCCCATTAGTAGACGACGATGAGTTTCCTCAAATATACAGCCATAATATGGTTCAGACTAGGGCACTGTCGCGACTATGACACTAGGCCACTCCCTACTCTCGCGACTATGCCACTATTCTGAATATTTATTAAAAAGTGCATTTTGCGAAGTCTACGCATTTATAGTCAGCCGGTTTCACGGTCAAACACCGATGTTTCTCCTTGAGCCAGCTACAAAAGGCCATCACCCACCGCACAAACGACAAGCCACTTTCTGCTGCTTGGCTTTAAGCATCGAAGACTAGGACCCACGAAAGAGTGCGACACAAACAGACAAACACAACAGGGACAATCGTTACTTCTTCAACTATTCAGCATAAGTCAGCTTAAAGACGCAAGCGAACATGCTTTACGTGAAGGGAGAAGTTTGAGATCAACGATTGTGGCGAAGAAGGAGCCGAATCAGTCCAAGTTGGCGAGGGAGAGAGATTGCAAGAAATGGGGACGTCGAAGTTAGTTAAGAAACCACCGTGAAGGGATACTCAGGCAAAGAATGATGCAATTTGAAGCTGCAACCAACGTGGAGTTCATCGAAGCGGAAATGAAGCTGACGCCAGCTCACGACCCGAAGTTTGTAAGTTGAGGGGATGGCGGTGCTGATGTGGCTGAGCACGCAAGAGGACTGATCATGATCAAGGAGAAAGAAAGCCGATAAATGGCGTGCTGATGAACATCCCAGACTTCATGGCGAGCGACGGTTGGCTAGACAGCTTCAAGAAGCGCAATGGCGTTACGTTCAAGACAGTGCATGGCGAAGCTGGAGCGGTGGATTCCCAATCCCTTATTGATTGGCAGCAGCAGGTTCTATGGCCCTTACTCAGTCAGTTCTCTGCAGATGAAGTCTTCGACCTGGACGAGACTGATGCGAGCGTGTGATCGGCTAGACAACGAGATGAACGAGATCCGACGAAAGAAGATGCAGTCAGCGACGGATTTCTGAGAGCATTGGGGACTGATGATTGAGCAAATAAATGAGGAAGTGAGAAAATAAAGCCGTTTTTTACAAAACCTCGTACTATGCCCACTCTTGCTCGGCTCCAACCCGGGTGGCATAGTACTGAGATTTCAGTGGATTATGATAATACCCCCCCCTTATATATAATAATAATATATATTATACTAGACCAGGAAAGGAAAAACACGGTTGTGTTGTGATCACAAGAGATACAAATAACAGAACTATATATAATAAAATATCCCCTTACCGATCAAAACAAGTAAAGCGCTTATGTAGGATACAATCGAGCAAGCAAAACGAACGAAGGAGGAGCGACCAGGGATAACGAGGAAGTGGGCAAAGGTTTCAGATTATTCTCGTCTGCGGCTGATTGGTTGTTTTGTGTCACCTTTCCGGCGTCAGGTAAAGCTGGTAGCAGCATGGATGACCTATGCAAAGTATCCACGGGGTTGTCGAGGCAAAGAGCCACATAAGCGATTGACAAATGGGCGAACGACAACACATGAAGCAACTGGAATCCACGAAGTGGACTGGCAGAGGGCAGACACGGAACAGACTGAAAACCGAGAAATGGACGCAAGTGAGAATGAGAAAAACACACAGACGGCAAATTGAATACAGGCACTTTGACGAAGCTTGTACTGGAAAGTTGTGCGATGGAATGCAGAGGGGAAACCACGCTAGTGAATTCGAGAGATGGGAGTGTAATACACCACAGCAGGACTTCATGCCGAAACCAATTCGCTCATGGTTGTTTATTTAGAAGGGACTGGCGGGAACAGACTCTTTCAATTAAAGTGGCGACGTTATATTGGTTCGCTCAAGGATTCATAGTGAACCTTTGTGGATGAAACAAATTGAAGCCACGTGCGCAAGTACAGCGTTTGGCCCACACTAATGGCGTGACGAAACAGTGATTGGTTGGTAAAAATGTTTGTACCTTAAAGAGCTTAAGCATAAATTTCCATCGAGAATCGGTCCCAAGTGTTGGAGACTGGTGGTGGAGGATATGCGGAAACTAGAGGTTTTCGACCACTGGTGTCTCCGACGCATCCTCAATGTTCGATGGGATGAGCGAGTAACAAATGACGAGGTTCGCCACCGTTGTTTTGATATCCGTCGTCTGAGTTCGATATTGCGACAACACCGAATGAGATGGTTTGGCCACATCCTGAGATGCTCGGACGCTGAACTAACCAGGATGACACGCTATCGTCGACACCCTGCACAGAATGGCGTTGTCGTAGCGGAGGACAAGTGAAGACTTGGCTCGCCACCGTGAGATCGGACGTGGAGCTGCTTGGTCTACGATCGGTTTACGGATGGCGCACGTGGGACCGGACCTGGCTTACAATCTGCGCGGATCTCGCTTCTAACCGCCGAGCGTGGGTGGCTGCAATCCGTGACGTCAATGAAGCCGACTCATCCTCCAGGAGGAGATAGTCGCAGGAATTCAAGAGAAGCGGAATCACGAAAATGAAAAACATCAACGCAAAATAGTCCACATCTAATCGCCCACATTAAACATACCTGTGTGTCTGACCATTCAATGAGCGAATCTTTATCAGTGATCTCGTCCGGGACATGCGGAAGCAACAGGAGAGCGTTGCGAAGACACGAATAGGCGAAATCCATTGTAGGCTTCGGTGAACTTGATGTTGCCGATGTATCGTATGAGGAGGGAGACTTGAAGTGGGGTGAGAAAAACAACGATTAGAATGAAACGAAAACTTACAACTTATAAAAAGATGTCGCTGAAGTCACTGTACTCGTCCACGAAACTTGATTGAATGTCGTTCATCTCAGTTTGTCAGTGCTTACGCTTCCATAGTTGCTTAAATCCCACAATTTTATGACAGTTAAGCTTTCAATATTACAAAAAATGGGCAAAACAAATAGATGAATTGAAAGCAAAATGGCCGACATAATACACAACCTAGATAGGGAAAATGTTTTGGACGGTTTACATCTAATGCAAATATACACTGAGTTGGTGGTCGTACTACTGCACTGATGTGCAATCGTGCAGAACTTTTGTGCTGTGCGGCTAACACAGTGCTAAATTGATTGGTCACAGGTAGTCAGCTGCATGCTAAAACGCGCTGAGGTCTCACTACCATTTATATTTCTATTTTCTTTCGCATATCTGTCGTGATAGTATCTTAGCCTATGTGCAGTCTATGACTGCGGACTTTGCCTGGATCGGGATTGTGCTTTCATACATACAAACATACTACTGGTACTCGAAGCCAGAAGTAGTACAGCTAAACAGCTCACGCAAGCAGAACGTGCTCACTGCGATCTATAGGCGCAAGATATGCGCCAGTTGAAAGGAGGTTCGCGGCTCAACTCACAGTGCTTGCGCACTTCGGGGAAAATTGACTTCACCCTATATCCTACCATGCCAAGGTGTAAAATTGGGGACCGAGAAGAGTGGGAAAATAACTGCGACGGATTAGCATTTTTCCGATGGGAGATTGATCACATTGACCGCTTTGAGCTAACAGAACCAGATAAAAACAACAGCCATAAAAGGAATAAAAAAGAAAGGGACTTACCGATTGTTCTCGATTGGCAAACATCAGTGTGCGACATGGGCCGGAACCGACAACTTGAACGGCGCAACGTGATTTTTCTGGTAACTGCCAGGCTTGAAGATTACTTGGTCTGTAACGGAAAACAACATACTGATAATCACATCGATAGTCGATAGTAGCTTCATGTGGCGCGATCAATGAACAAAACCCAGTGAGGCTCGGTTTTTTCTACTTACGTTCGATGAAACGACAAAGAAACCTAGTCGGACAGCTAATCCAACATAATTCCTACTACCGGACCATCACATCAATACCGGGTAAAAAATATTACAAAGCAAAAGCATGAACAACACCACTTTTTCTCGATGCTGGGGCATGATCCAATGATATCTACTTCTTGTTTAACCAGCGACGGCTTTCAAACGTTCACCGCATACAGAGTGCCGGTAATTCCAAACGATTTTCCCCCAGGGGCCCTTTCAATGAATCCCGAGTCCATATAAAAGGACCGAGCAGCTGTAGTCTCAACGTTGCTCAGAAAAAGAGAATGGTAACAAGTTTCTATCTCATTACACGAGGCGACGCCGTTTCTCCCGAGCAATCCTCAGTGAGACAACAACTACCATAAATTTATGACGTCATTACACCGTATGACCGCGAAACCCAGGTCTCGTATTTATGGAAAACGTATCCGAATCAACAGCAGCGAAAAGCGACTAAATGGAAAAGCCCAACTTACTGGTTTATTTTAATACAACACTCGGCGATTCTCAGCCATAAGAGAGGGTTCCGCGGGTAAACACTAATCAACTTTAACAAAACCGGAAACGCAGCAGAGGATTTCTGGGCGAAAAGCAATGAGATTGCGGTGTTGTAGACGGTCGAATGACACTCAGTCCAGGGAAGCAAGTAAAGCGAGAGCTGTAAACAAAACGAAAGGCCGCGCAAATCAAAATAGTACGATAGCTAAGCGAGTTTTAAACTTTAACATTTTAAAAACACGAAATTTTCTAAAGATAATTCAGCTATTTACTTTGGAATACTGTATCAGCATTACGTAAGAGTAGCGTATCAAACAGTAAAAATTGATTCAGATAGGGTTATATGAATAAGAGGCCGGTAGAGGGATTTTTGCTTTAAATTTGTATATGGTATGGTATGAAAGCACAAGCCTGATCCAGGCAAAGTGTCGCACAGCCAGAGACTGCACATGGGCTAAGATACTGTCAGGTTGCCCAGGCCTAGACATGTATGTAAGTATGAGATCACAAGCCCGATCCAGGCAAGGTACAGCACAGTCAAAGACTGCACGTGGGCTGAGATACTGTCAGGTTGCTTAGGCCGAGAAAGATGTGAGGGAAATAGAAAATGTAGTGCGACTCCTGTGTGTTTCCGGATGTATCTCACTATCGGTGGCAAATCAATTTATCATGGTGTTAAATGCATAACACAGAAGTACTGCCAATTACACACCCGTTCAAAACAAAGCTCAGTACTCGACGATCTAGAATAGTTACATCCTTGACCGAGACTAAGGCCTCTGGGACCAGCAAATCCACGTTTTCCTACTGAAGGGGATACATGAAATCCCCAATCGTTTGAATAAAATTTTGTCACACGTTACGACAGCAGAGGGTGATAAGGATGATTGTGAGTTATCGTAAGCGTCAAACATGACACATCACGCGAAAGCACGGAAACGAAAAGCAAACATACTTGATTCAGCGTAGCACGTTTCACTTCCACATTCTCATCGGTCGTATTCGTGGTTTGAGATGAACGGATTTGATGGACACATCGCTGGAGCAGCCGATCCAGTTCCGCAGCAGCACGTTTAAGTTGCAAGCAGCTTAAATTATACTTCCCTTCTTTATGATGAATTAGCGCACAATTATTGAAGATTAAATGAGGGAGAGAGCATCTAACTTCAGTCAGCACGTCGGGGGTGGGATCTGGAATTTTGGCGAGAATTTGGAGCGCTTCAGAATGCTTGCCCTGTCAGGGAAAAACTGCGCATTGTAATAGGTGAATTTGGACAAAGAGATTTTACATTGTTTCGGTTAAAGAAAAGCGTGAGTATGAAGATACACGGGACCGTCGTTTCTGTACCAAACCATCAACTCACGCAAACCGAAATCGACCTGTCAAAACGTAGTAGCATGAGTATATTTACATCTTTTTAACCAAGAAAGCTTCTCCTCACAGGTGGAAAGAACCAGAAACACTTACTAATAAACTAATATTGGAGAAGCGACGGCTAATTTTGTACGATGAGTGAAAAATGCTAATGTGTGACCGATTACTGGTGGGCTACTCCACATCACCATGTTCTATACGAAACCCTATGGCAGTTAAGCATTGGGTATACGCTATTGGTATGACATTGTCCCTGAGAATGATGAAATACAAACCCTTGCACGGAAGGGCTAAATCGAAATTGATCAAAATAAAAACGTATCACGTAAAATTAACAAGAAAAAGCAAGAGCAAGCGGAGTACCCGACACTCTCGAAGGTCGTGTATTGAATTTGATACTGTCATGTTACTATGTGACAATTGAGGCAGCACAAACAAACTAAAACACATTGAACCAAAGGCACGGAGAAAAGAAAAACACAAAAATGAACACTAGCGAGTCATCTAGACATGAAGATAAGGAAAAATCAAGGAAAATCAGTAAGCGAACAGTAAAAATCAAAAAATGATACGGTTTGCATTGCCCAAGTGTGGGCTATGAACAGATAAAGTGCCCAAGGTAAGACAGCAAATAATTGGTAAAATCAAACTAGCGGTAAAAAATGAAATCTTATTGGGAACAACGAAAATCATACTAACCTCAAGATAGGCCATGTGGCCGCGCATAAAATTACAAGCCAGTTTGAACTGATCGATTGATGCGAAGGTACTGCTTTCAACACTTGCTGACTGTTGTCTTTCAGCTGTGTTTGATTCATCCAAATCAAGCTGCTTCAACTCCAACTCGGCGGCATGTAAACGTCCAGTCAGTAAACAAGATCGTAAATAAAACAATTGCAGAGGTACTCGCAACCCTTGCAACGCCGCAGTTGTTTGGTTGACAATGAAACGGGTTCCAACTTCCGTGGTGTTTTGTTTCGGTATGGGTGAATGAGAAGCGTTAAGATTATCGACCACGGTGGCGGATGACAATAGAGTGAGCCAATAACCTGATATGAAAAAATGGCATATAATTTCCTATAAATTGGTCGAAGAAAAACCCGACAATTATCACAAATCAACTCACTACACAGTTCATAAACACGTTCTGGATGTTGTAAATGCAGCAAGGTGTCCAGCCACAACAAGACGAGACGATGACCTAGCACGAGATCTGGTAAAGGTACCAAGTTCATCGCTGATAAAGTTAATGGTTGTCTTGGAAATGAACGATTGAAGATGTTGACATCGAGAACACCTTCACAAAAGTCCAACGAGGGAACACCCAGGCAAGCGGAGATAATTCTCTCTGCTTTTTGATACTGACGCTGGTAAAATAGGACGAGTGCGTAATTATAACGTAAAGTGAGAGACAGTGACGACTGCGGACAAATTTGTTTGACAGCCGGGACAGCACCAGCAACATTCGTCGACGAACAGTTGTTGTGCTCTGGACATAGGTCTATCTTTTCCTCAGAGGCTATTCGGCGGAGTTCAGCCAAGTAGATGGTGGAACTTTTCAAATCTTTCTGTTGTGCGAATTCCAGCAATGCTTTATTTGCGAGCAACTGACAACAAGAGAGAAACAGCCATGTAAACACGAGCGTACGTAAGAAAACAGCCATGCGAGAATGTGAATATATGCAGACCGAATGCGCCATCAACACAACAATCTGAATCCTTGTTCTTTTTTCTTCCTCATATCTGTCTAGGCCTGGGCAACCTGACAGTATCTAAGCCCACGTGCAGTCTCTGACTGTGCGGTAATCAGGCTTGCTTTCATATCATCCTTGATAGAGATTAACTGCTTACATTTTAAAGTATGAGCACCGGGGTCAAGTGAAAACTACGACCAAACGTTTTTGATTGCTTGCACGTAAGTTAAGCTTAGAATTTTATGCTCTGCAGGTTTTGAGTACATCACTTGTATTGAATTCTTACGAAACTTCATGGGAGCTCTTCTCGCATAGATTAACGCGTGTCTAAAACCCCTGGATGACCTACCCACCCAATAACAAAAGTTCATCAATCGATCTATTGTTGCGTTTATGTAATGGAGCACAAGGATTCGAAAAAATACTGGATCAGTAATGTACGATTCAAAAACATGACGCACAATCTAGTCTGAAATGAAGAGCGTGAGAGTAAAAAAATCAACTATGAAAACACTTGAAAATTAAAAGTAAAGGGACAAGTTTGAAGACTGCGTACTGTTACCATAAATACCGTACTACTTGTGTGAAGACATACCTTAGGATGAGCTGGATTGAAGAGTAACAAGTCTCTCAGGGCCTCCTCACACGCTGTAAAGTTTTTGGAGCGAAAAGAATCACAAGCTCGCTCGTATAAAGCCGTTTCAGAACACTGGGCGCTCATTGATTAAATAGAGAAAATGCTGAAACATAAAAAATACGTTCAAACGTATCATGAAGTAGGCATATCTGGAAAACGAGTAAACACGGTTGTCACATACATTTGTAAAGCAATATTTAACAGTGAGAGAGAAACACTAAATCAACTGATACAGAATTGCACAGATGGGCAATAACGCAGTACTTCTGTAACGCATGGGAAAAAGCGTGTTAAATTGCTTTGCTATCGGTACAGAGCAGCATGTCGAAACACACTGGAGTCTCACGGCTGTTTGCTTTTGTCATATTCTCCTAGATTAGACAGTATCTCATCTGACGTACAGCGAATAACTATGCGATATTTTGCATGGATCCAGATACAAAGTAACTCTGTTCACTCACAGGTGAACACGCATCTGAATGGGGTTAAACGAAAAATCCTTAGTTGAATGTATTTCCATCACACAACTCGGTTTCTTGCTGATTGCACTCACCAGATAGGGACAGTTAAACTTAGGGGCTATATTATTCAAACCTATTTGCAATATGCTCTTACATTTGATGAAAGTGGTTGGTCGTACCAGCCTCATCCGACAGGATTAAACGTAGAAACTTCTGAAAACGAGAAGGGGGGAACTCATTCTCGTCACCAGTCAATTAGTCGTTTCTATTTAACTTGACATGTCTTGCGAGATGATTGGGAATTATTTTACCTAATCTCAAGAAAATAATTGATGCTTGTGGACAGAGAAATCATAGCTTCCTATTAAGAGACAGGAACATACAGTTATGCACTTTGTGTCGTACTTTCCCTTATGCATGCATTTTTGGTGGTCGTTTGCTAAATTGATTGAGAACGTGACCTGGGTCCAATTGTGTATCGATCACTTAAAACCAAGAAGGAAAGAAGCAGAGAAGACGGTGCTGCACATCGCATCTGGTAGGCAATAAGTCCATCTGCATCTTCATAGAAGCGGGAGTTATTCCCGCGCGAGCTTCAGCACTGACCGATCCGCCAGAAGTAGGAGCCCGAGAAAAGACAACTAGATCAGCTTACCATCAAATAGACAGAAGTCAAAATATGCCTTTAAATTCACCTGATTTTAACAACACAGCAACTTGCGGGAATGCATTCCACTCGTTAACTAACCAAGTAAACACAGCGAACTGGAAGCCACAGCCTCAGCTACTTTATAACTGAAGGTATGGCCACGAGTTCTCCCATCTTCGGCCGAAGAGAAAAGTCATTCCATAACACCTCAGAAGAATTCAGCGGGTCTACGTTCATACTCCAGTAGATAAAGAGGCAACAACTCAAATTGATTCTCACGGGCACGCAAATGGAGACCTTTAATGGTTTTGTTCAATGCAGAACTAACTATGGGGTCTGCCGGATGTGAAATCGTGCAGAGTTTCTGTGCTGTGCGGCTAACATCGTATTAAATTGATTGGCCACCGGTAACGAGCTGCATACTGAAACACGCTGGAGTCTCACTAGCATTTCTATTTCCTTTCTATTTCTTTTGCGATATCTGTCTAGGCCTGGGCAACCTGACATTTTCTCAGCCCACGTGTAGTTTCTGACTGTGCCACACTTTGCATGGATCAGGCTTGTGCTTTCATACCAGCATACCATACCATACTATAGGATAGTTTGATCACCTTTCAATAATGGTTAGCAGGCCAACAGTCCTTTTTCTTCTTGATAGATGACAGAGGGTCAAGACCATGTGATCCGCATCGCTTTCGGGACAGTAACATCAGATGAAATCCCGTCGTGTTGTACAGTGATGTCAAGCAGTACATTATCTACAAGTTGCTCGAGCTGGTTTTCAAATTTTGCTGCAATAACCTCATCCGAAAGTGCATTCCACATGTTAATAAATCTTGTTAAGAGCTTGATTCCTTGTGCTAGGCGTAGTGCCCATTTTATTCGAAGCATCAAAGCATGGTTATAGGTTCCTGAGTTTGCCATCAGAGGAAAAAACTCGCGCAGTTTGTAATCATTGACTTTTAGTAATATACGATTTAGCAGCATACCATACCATACAGTATCTTAGCCCACGTGCAGTCTCTGGCTGTACGGCACTTTGCCTGAACCAGGCTTGTGCTTTCATACCATACCAAGTATACCTTTGTTTACCACTATACCATTGTTTTAAGGCTCATTGAACCTGATCTTAATGTTTCCACCTGATGACGGCTAACATACAATAGTTTATTACGGTATAAGAAACTAAAAGCTTGTACAAACCGCAGGGTAGATTGAGCGGTGGGTCGAAAAAGCAAAGAAAAAATGTTGAGGTTCTAAGGCCTTATAGCGGGCCACATTCGTGTTCAGCTTGCACCATCAATGAATTTTTGTGGCATTTAGACAGGTAGGGCATCAACCCGGGACACAGCCACCCACCACATCATCCGGAGCAGGGTCAATTGAAACCATGTGCGTACTGGGATCTAGAAGAGAAATAAAACTGGCAGTCAGCAGGGTTTTGACGAAAATGCAAATGGCACAGAAAGAGAACTTACCGTTGTCACGAGTGAAGGAGTTTGAAAAATATGCAGAAGGGGCCGTGAGAAATAAATGAAAATAGTGTTTACGGGGTACATTTGTCTTGGGAGGGGTAGATTTTGTGGTGGGAATCGAGGAGACCTTTGAAGGTACCGAAAGAAGCGGCTTCGAAAAGCGTGCCTGGAAGAGCGTTCCACTGACTGCAAACTTTCACGAAGAAAAACCTGTGTCGACATTTAAACCGGCTCTAATTTAACAGTTTGAGCTCATGTCTTTGGAGAAGGAACAAATAGGGAGTTGCACGAATGGGAGGGGTCGGTCAAGATTCGGCGGTTAAGTAATATGTCACCGCGGTGAAGAGAGTAGGCAACGAAGAATATATATAAATTGCGTAACCTTTCTTCATAAGACATGTTGTGCATACCGCGGACAAGCTTTGTCGCACGCCTCTGGGCTTTATCGGGGAACACATCTTGTATAGCCAAGGCTGCAAAGCCTGTAATACGTATTACAAGTGTGGACGGATATAGACATTCAGCGGTGTCGGGAAGAGAAAGTGGTCGAACGTGCAGGGATCTGTCCTTGGCCCATTGTTATTCAAAATTTTCGTGAATGATATTCCGGACGCGGTAGCGATCGATTGTCTTTTATTCGCGGATGATCTGAAACTATGGGCTTCTGTCAGTTCCTGCGATGGCCACAAGCAACTGCAACAAGCAGTTAATGACTTAGTCAATTGGACACATCGCTGGTCACCGCCTATCAATGAGGACAAGACAGTAGTCATGCGCATAAACTCCGATGACACTGGTGGTGAATACTTTATTGGAGGTAAGTCTATTAGAGCGGTGACGGTCGAAGAAGACTTAGGGATTCTGGTTATGGATTCCTTGAAGTCGAAGGCTGACAGGCAGCGCTACCAGGATGCTCTGGGCGATTCGGCGTTCATTTGCGTCCATTACCCCGCAAATGTTCCAGACACTTTTCTCTGCGTACATTCGTCCTCTGTTGGAATATGGGCTACCTGTTGCATTCCCTCAGTCTAAAGGCGAATGCGACTCCTTGGAGAGGGTACAAAGGAGGGGCACTAAGATGGTTTGTGGAATGCGCCAACTCGCGTACGAGGATAGGAGCATAGGCGAGTCGAGGACTCGAGGACATGACTTTAAGTTGCACCAGCCTAGAAGGCAGAAGCTGAGTAATGCGAGCACGCCATCCAAGCGGGTAGTAAACACTTGGAACTCACTACCGAAAGGGCTCCTGTCTCTACCATCCGAGCAGCTATTCAAAAGCGCGTTGGATCAGCATTTGTTGAGACGGATGGACTTGATCCCCGGAGTGACATAGTGGTGTTCCTCTGCTCTCAGGGTTTGCCTTGTCAGCAGAAGTCACCCATGTCTATTACTGTGATGAAGCTCAAACGGGATTTTATCCCTTCTGCTTTCGATTCAGAAGAAGAAGAAGAAAGCGCAGCAAAGTAAGCCAATGTTGCGGTTGGCACCAGCTGTGTTGTATTTCACTCATTTTGCTATTTGCCATTGTTAAATATTGTGAACCATTGACGATATAGACGTTTTGACATCCAAACACTCGGTTCGTTCGCTCTCGCTGTTTCTGAGCCGATTGTGTGAGAACTTGTTTGCAACTGTCTAGACTGACTGCAGTGAATGTTTGGACTGTGAGACTCATTAACGCTCACGGATATAACTCCATTTTAGCGAGCTTGCTACTTTATTCTTTACCTGAACTGAATTTCCATCTTAACGGATATAATCAAGTCAATTTCCGTATTACTATTCGTACTCGGAATCTTCGACATCGCGGAGAATCAGTATCCTTCCCATCACCATTTACTTGCTCAAATCACTTCAGCCTTCGATGAGTTATTTTGAATTTTCTATCTGTATATCTTCATACAACATTGTAGTTATTATTTTTTGTCATCCTTCGGCCTCACAGTCAATCTAAAAGACAGAAAACTACTAGACAGCATCATAACCCTATCAGTCTTCTGCAACTCATCATCCATTCATTCAGTTGGCATACACCTTTCTGCTCCAACTGACTCTGGTTCTTTTAATAACATCCTCGATAAATTTCCTCAATTGACACACTCATCGTCCGTCTCCGTAATTGTCAAACACGATGTGGTTCATTTGATTGATACAACAGGTCTGCCCGTTTCTGCACGTGCTCGCCGTTTAGCTCGCGACAAACTGAAAGCAGCAAAGGCCGAATTTGAACACATGCTTCAGCTTGGCATAATTCGTCCGTCCAACAGCTGCTGGTCATCACCTCACCATCTTGTTCCAAAGAAATCTACAGGTGATCGGAGACCATGCGGTGACTATCGTGCACTGAACGCCCAGACCGTCCCAGACCGTTACCCTATCCCACACATCCATGATTTTTCTTCTAATCTTTACGGTAAAACAATTTTTTCTAAAATCGACCTTGTGCGTGCATATCAGCACTTCCCCATTGCCGAATGCGATATCAAGAAGACTGCCATCACTACTCCTTTTGGTCTCTTCGAATTTGTTCGCATGCCATTGGGCTTACGTAATGCAGCACAGACATCCCAGCGTTTCATGGATCATGTTGTCAGAGGTCTCGATTTTGTTTTGTTTACATAGATGATGTTTTAATTGCTAGTTCCTCGCCAGAAGAACACAAACGTAATCTATCTCTTGGTTTTGAACGTTTATCTGATTTCGGACTCAACATCAACCCTTCAAAATGTCTCTTTGGTGTTATTTCTCTTGAGTTTCTTGGACATCACATTGGTGCTCACTCAATCACCCCCTTAGCATCTGAAGTGGCTGCCATAAAGGATTTCCATATCCCCACTTCCATTAAACAGTTGCGACGTTTTCTCTGTATGATAAACTATTACCGTCGTTTCTTGCCTCATTACTCGAACGTGCTTCATCCGCTGACCAACCTTTTACGTGGATCAAAGAAAGAATTATCTTTCGACTCGGAAGCACTTACTGCATTCGAATCAGCAAAAGAAGCTATTGGCAATGCAACTGCCCTTATTCATTTTAATACTGATCCCACTACCCGTCTCATTCTAACTACAGACGCCTCTAATTTTGCAGCTGGAGCAGTTCTTCAGCAACTTATAGATAATGACTTGCAACCATTATCATTTTTCTCAAAACTGTTTACCGACACATTCGAACTACATCGTATTCGGCCGAGAACTTCTTGCTATATACCTCGCCATTCGACATTTTCGACATCTTTTAGAGGGTCATACGTTTACCGTGCTAACGGATCACAAACCTTTGGTATATGCAATCCGATCTCGCCATGACAAACATTCTTCTCGTGAAATCCGACAACTTGATTTCATCTCACAGTTTACGACAGACATTCGCCACATTTCCGGTACTTCAAATGTTGTTGCAGACTGTCTATCTCGCCCAGGAGTAGATGCCATTATTCCGGCCAATGTTAGTCTAGAAACCATTGCTGTAGAGCAACGTCGTGAAGATTTTTCGTCTAAAGCTGATTCTTTCAAGTCTATCAAACTGACATCCATGCCTTTGCCCTTCTCAGGAAAAACCATTTTGCGTGACACTTCCAATCATACCATACGTCCATTTATCCCCTTTTCTCTTCGCAAAGCCATTTTTGATCATTTGCACTCGATTTCTTACCCTGGAATTCATGAAACTACTGCGTTGATTTCGTCAGGTTTTGTTTGGGCTGGCATGAATCAGGATATTCGCCAGTGGGCAAGATCCTGCATTCAATGCCAACGTAATAAAGTTCATCGACATACAACTACTAGTCCCGGACAGTTTCCCAACCCCGAAGCTCGTTTTTCGCATGTTCACATAGACTTAGTTGGTCCTCATCCCTCTTCCAATAACTTCATCCACATTTTGACTGCTGTTGACCGGTTTACCCGATGGCCCATCGCCGTTCCTATTTCTGATATTTCTTCAGAGTCTGTTGCTCGTGCTTTCATTCAGCATTGGGTAGCAAACTTCGGTGCACCTGCTATCGTTACCACTGATCGTGGAGCTCAATTTCAATCTTCTCTATTCCGTGATCTCTCAGCATTCCTCGGTTGCCAACATATTCGCACTACGGCATATCACCCATCTGCTAACGGTTTAGTTGAACGATTCCATCGACAATTGAAAGCCGCTTCAGCCTGCCAAGTTGACCCGAGCAAGTGGGCCGAAAACCTTCCACTTGTCCTTCTTGGATTACGTACATGCATTAAAGAAGATTTAAAATGTTCTCACACAGAATTGGTCGACGGTTCATCCGTATCATTGTCTCGTGATTTTTTCAGTCCTCTTGAACATTTTCAACCCGTTTCTGACCTCATTTTCCGGTTACGCAATTTTGTTTCTCGTTTACGATAACAACCTCCTCGTCCTTCCACGCCTTTAATCTATATCCACCCAGACTTAGATACGTGCGACTTCTTCTTTGTGCGTCGTGATACCATAAGCAAATCATTGCAACCACGTTATCATGGTCCACATCAAGTCATCTCACGCCAAGACAAACATTTCGTGTTAGACAATACCGGTCGCCGTGATACCGTCTCAGTTGATCGATTGAAGCCTTCCTTTGTTAAACAATCTTCCCACGTTTTGCCCCAGCCAACAACCTCCGCATCACACTCCGACAGCTTTAAACTGAATTCGAAGCCCGTTCCCACACCCGATGCTACATTACCCGCTGAGCCTGTTCCCACGGTTGCGAGTCGCAGTGAGAGGCACGTCAAGTTCCCACAGCATTTAAATGACTATGAGTGTGAGTGATATTTTGAGCCTATTGTACGCTCTGGGAGGGAAGTATTGTTGTATTTCCCTCATTTTGCTATTTGCAATTGTTAATTATTGTGACGTTTTGAATCCAACCAGCGCCGCTCGTTCTCTCTCACTTTTTCTGAGCCGATAGTGTGATAAATTGTTTGCAACTGTCTTGACTGACTGCAGTGAATGTTTGGACTGTGAGACTCATTAACGCTCACGGATATAACTCCATTTTAGTGAGCTTGCTACTTTATTCCCTACCTGAACTGAATTTCGATCTTATCGGATATAATCAAGTCAATTTCTGTATTACTGTTCGTACTCGGAATCTTCGACATCGTGAAGAATCAGTATTCTTCCCATCACCATTTCCTTGCTCAAATCACTTCAGCATTAAGTGAGTTATTTTGAATTTTCTATATGTATATCTTCATACAACATTGTAGCTATTATTTTCGTATTCTCTGATAGATTTCTGTAAGCCCATACCGCTACAGCTGCGTCTCGTTCGCATTGTGTAGTGCAAACGTGCTGGATGATAATACTAAGATCATTTTCTTGTCGAACATACAGAAGTACTGTTGTACCCAAACGGTATGCGACAGGATCTGAGTGTCGGATGGCGAGAACGCTGCACTTGGAGGAGGTGAATGGAAGATGATTCCTTGAAGACGAGCAGCATAAACGATATCAGTCATCTTGTAGAGCATGTGAATCCTAGGTGATATAAGTTAGTAGTACATTATGACATTGACCGAAAATAGAACGGCGACTCAACGTTCTGCCCGATGTCATTGATGAAAATGATGAAGAGTCGGAGAGCAAGTGTAGTTAACTACTTTCATTTTGTATCTTCGTATTGTGTTCATCCACTTTTTGATCTTGTATGGTTATTCGTATTAATGCTTGTACAATATACTTTTGGCGGCTAATATAAATTCGAACTCTCGGACTTTGACTTCTTCCATGGTTGCGAAGTTTGCGTGCGTTACTCAGTGCGGGAATTGTGATTAACGTATCCTCCAACATTTTTAGCGCATCCCGAACCTTGGATTCCATCTTGGAGTTTCCTGTGTGGATTATCTTGCTATCGTTGGACTTCACTGGACCTTTCTTTGGACATTTGCTCTTTTGGTCTTTTACTGAGTTCATTCCATTTTTGTTGTATTTTGTGTAGTGCAGATATGGTGTTTTCATCATTGTTTATTTTGTCATGTTAATCTGTAACAACATTGTTTCACTGTACCTAACAATTGACCTTGATATGCATTTTCCCGTTGATTCGTGTTCCGGGATTGCTTCCGCTGTACCTTCGTGCATCTTTTGGCTACCGCGATAAATCTTCCATCTCCCATGCCTTTTCTCCAACATTTTTGGAGACATTACTGTAGTGGTCAGT